>CAIGQQ010033975.1:3988286-4016246 GCA_903798035.1 Danio albolineatus | reverse complement strand
TAGATAGATAGATAGATAGATAGATAGATAGATAGATAGATAGATAGTAAAGTATAATTTTATTATATAAATATAAAAATATTAGAAAGATTGAATAAAAGAATAAAGACTGATCTTCAGTTGATGTTGGCCAACATGTAAACAACACGTGATCGATATAGTATTAATATTTATTAATATAACATTATTAATAAAATACATAAATGACTAAACAGTGAGAAATTAACATTTTAAAAACGTGCACGGCTCTCGCACGTACTGTAGCCTATATTTGACGCACATGTAAACAACAGTGTGTTCTGGACGAGAAAGTATGCATTTATGCACTGAATACGAATAAACAGCTATTCTAAACAAATGCTTTCCATAGACCTTGCCGTCGTTGGTTTAAAAGGCCGAATGTACGCAGTTAACGTAGATCCACGCCCTCTAGGGTCAGAGATTTCGACGGCCACAGAATATGGTGTAACACCGGAACACGCCAGATTCAGACCTTGACTCCCCAACCCTTATCACTTTTGGCCGCGACACCCACACCCCCCGCCCGCTCTTCACTTTTGTCCGTGACACCTCTCCATCCTCTGGTAACATGCCGGATCCGTTACCCTGATCTGTTCCGGGACATGAACACACTGAATAATGCTGTGTTTCATGGCACTTCAGAGGACCTTTAAAGTCCACACAAAATTTAATTTTACAATTTTATTTTGCTAGTGCACATTTTTAATCTTAAGGTGAACAGTTACTCCATGCAAGTTCATCCATTGAAAAAAAAAAGGTTGTTTTGGTAATCTTTAATAAAAATCTAACCACTTGTTTCCTTCTCTGATGATGTCAGTTTGATGGCTTGGGCGAGGGATGCTAAGCCACGCCCATCCAACTGTTAGTTGACTGTGAGTAACTAATGAGAGGAGGAGTACAAAAATAGAACCCCTCCTCCGACTCAATATTCCATTGTTGCTACCAATACGTCATCATGAAAAATAGTCTGCAGCAACTTCCAGTTCACACAGATCCAAGTAATATCTATATGAAGTATAAAGCAAATTCTCTACAGATACTTACTTTCCCAATGCAAAACACTCCAGGCGCACAGTTGAACCTTTGGCCACTTGTACAACTTCCGGAAACTGCACTTCAATCTTTGGCTCATATTCTCCCATAACACCTGCAAAAAGAAACACTCATTTGTCACTCGCAAGAAGAAATATTGCAATTATATCCAACAAAAGCTATCAATTACTCCATCTGCAACTGCAATTTTCAATCTTTCTCTTTCACTATTGCTGCATAATTTATTTTGCACCGTCTGAAAGGTTTCTGGGATTGCAGGAGCCCTGATATCAGTGTTTTTTTTCTTTTTTATGTGAGGTGTGCTATCGGCTTGGAGACTAAGCTGTCTGAGGGACTCAAAGAGATGCTTATCTGCAATGTCTAACGCTGGACGTTTATGTCAGCGCTGCCAAATAGGAAGGGTTGAAGAGAGGCAATCATCTCCTTCTGTAGCGCCTCAGGTAGAGGGACATGTACAATGGGCTTTGAAATTGTGCCTGGAGATCACACTGTGAAAGTAGCCTTTGAGTGGCTCATGTTGGTCAAATACAAACATCAGGATTTTAGACAACCTGAGCTACAGTACAATACAGACAAGGCATCGGTTGGATGTCAGCCAGTTGGACGTCATGCACACACACGCAGACTTCAACAGCTATCTTTATGAGGACTTACCATAGATGTAATGATTTTTTTATACTCTATCCCCATACTCCAACCCTAACCACACTAAAACTAAAAAACTTTCTGCATTTCTACATGTTTAAAATACTTGATTCTGTGATTTATGAGACCATTTTTCTCATAGGGACTAAAATCTTTCCCCCCAAGTGTAAATTCACTGGTATTGATACTCGTGAGGAGATTTAGTTCCCACTACGTGAGGGCTATAATCCAACTGGCTATAATCCTTAACTGCCGAAATAAATGGCATCACTGTAAATTGAAATCAACATTCTACTATAATATTTATTTAAAAATGTAGTTTATTCCTGTAAAGGCGAATTTTCAGCAGTCATTACACTCCACCCAGCAGGCACACAACGTCATAAGACGTTTATATTAGGTTTGATTTAGGTTGTGACATCAGGTGACCAAAATCCAACGTCGAGCCAACATCTTAAACCAAAGTCATATTGATGTCAAATACTGACATTTATTCGTAATGTCCACACAACATCAAGCTGTAACATCATTAGAAATTGATATTTGGTTAATTTTAGGTTGGACCTTGGACATTGACGTCGGCCTGACATTGGGTGACGTCGACCCAATTTTCCTTTTTAAACAAAATTAAGTTGTTGTTGATGTTGTTTTATATGAAAATGTTATTAACCCTGACCTTAAACTGTAATAAATGTATTTCTTAAAATGTTATATTTAGTATGTAATTATATAATAGTTTCTGTCAATATATTGAGACCAATTAAAGATACTTTATCTTCAGTCTACTGTGATTATGGAACAATTTGATGTAATTAAATTGAAAAAATTCAAGCTAACTGGTTACTCTTCAAAATATAATAAATGTTTCAAAATTAACAAAAGAATAAAAAAAAAAATACTACAGCTCTTGTTTTTCTTCAGAAAATTAAAAAATTATATTGATAAGATTAAAAATCATCGTCTGCAATCATGGCATCTAATTAATTACATTTGTTATTAATTATTAAATGAAATGCTATTTTTTCCATAAAATCAGCCCAGGGGACAAAAGTTTGTCTAAACGACCAGAAAATCAACCAACAAAGTACCAAGTGGTTTGTAAGAAGTTTATTTCAGGCTGTCAGAAAAATTAGATTTCGTTTGTGTGTTATGATATTTGACAATTTCTTTTTATCGCCCTTGTACATGAGTGTGATCAAATTGTAAACCCACAGAGAAGCAACAATTAGATCAGTCTAAGACAAATGACCTTTCAGACTGGGGGCCTTTGATAATGCCAGCCTAGAGGCACCAAAACATGCTGCCACAGCATCTTAAAATGTGCAGAGAAACATCTTATTAACCTTTGAATAAACTTTGTATTACACATAAATGAAATTGAATAAACAAACAAAAGACTGCTTCAAATTCTTCATTTGTACTGTATTTATTAGGTTAAATGTTAGTAAAATGTTATTTTTTTTTATTCCATTAAGTTCTGACAACATTTCTGCCAACTTTCAAATTAAATTATTGTCATTTATAGTATTTTGCATTTTCATTTGCTGTGATTGAAAATCTGTTATTCCACCAAATATTGCTTTCTCAAGGTGAAACACAGCAGATATATAACTGTGTTCAAGCATCTGTCAGATTTGAGATTTTGGGCTTTTTGCATTTTCATGAAGTGTTTTATTCAGTCTAACATTTAAGTGTTTCTTTTGCTGCACTTTATCAATTTGTGTTTGTTGATTTAAATTAAAATACACATTTTTAAAAGATATTTACTCAAAATGAGTTTTTCCTTTTTAATGTTACATAAATCTATTGTCTTCAACAACACTTACACGGCACCAAACTTCACAGCTTTATGGACATTTATATTCTCAATATTTTTCCAAAGGGATATGTTCATACATGATTTGCCTCAATACATACATATTTTCCAACAAAAGTGTGGGAATATTTTTGTCTGTTTCCATTATCTTATGAATTACAGAGAAAAATAAAATAAAATAAAATAAAATAAAATAAAATAAAATAAAATAAAATAAAATAATAAGAAAAATAAATAAAATAAATAAAATAAATAAAATAAATAAAATATAATAAACATCCACACGACATGATCCAATGTTGAAATATTTTGTAATAGACATTTTATTCAAAATAGTGCTTATTTATGAATTTTTTGAAAACTTATAATAACAAAAATGGTTTCCTTGTCTTATGCAGTCAATTAGCCCCCGTTTAACTTTTTCCCCAATTTTTGTTTAACGGAGAGAAGATTTTTTCTAAACATGATAGTTTTAATAACTCATTTCTAATAACTGATTTATTTTATCTTTGCCACGATGACAGTAAATAATATTTGACTATATATTTTTCAAGACACTTCTATACAGCTTAAAGTAAAATTTTAAGGCTAATCAGGTTATTCAGGTTAATCAGGCAGGATAGGGTAATTAGACAAGTTATTGTATAATGATGGTTTGTTCTGCAGACTGTTTAAAAAATAGTCTAAAGGGGGCTAATAATTTTGACCTTAAAATGGTCTTTAAAAAAATTAAAACTGCTTTTGTTCTAGCCGAAATAAAACAAATAAGACTTTCTCCAGAAGAAAAAAAAATATTATCAGACATACTGTGAAAATTTTCTGAATCTGTTACACATCATTTAGGAAATAAAAAAAAATCATAATAAAATAAAATAAAAATAATTAAATAATGTACATTAGTTAATTGTAAAAATTAATCTAAACACATCTGAAATCATGGCAAAAATTGTCATTTTGTCTTCTAAACAACATCATTTTTATTTGACATTTGGAGTAAAAGTCACCAGTAGTTTGCAGAACAAAACAAAATAGCATTCTACTCAAACACATAACTATAAATCATAAGAAAAGAAACTGAGCATGTCCAAATGATCTCTTAATTCCTTCCACATCTGTATTTCATCTCTCTTTTAGCTTCAGAATTCTATAATGCACATTTGACTGCTTCAATAACACAAATTTCTACAGTTTTGAGAGCTTGTCTAACGTCAGGACTATTTATGTTTTGTAAAGGAAGTCCAACATTTTTCTACACGTTTTTTTCTGAAAAATTCATCACACACACAAACCTTGCACACTGAATTCTATGCATGTCAATTAGTTTGTTGCAAATGAATTTGCAAACAATACAAAATGGAGTCTTCGAGTAGTGAGGATGAATTTGTTGTCTTCAACCTGCTTGGATTTTGCCTTTCGCTTGTTTGGCAGCCCTGAATTGTCATTAAAAACACTATTGATGCCTTTTTAGATGTGGAAAATAATGCGAAAATCGAATCTGATTCAAATGATTTGTTTCGAATGAAAGTTTGAGAGGCAGTGTGTCAATGTGATTGACAATGTGAGATCAAATACATTTTTTTATGTGCGAAAATTACAGACAAAAAATTTGGATTCAGCAATAACCTAAAATGCTTAAAAATGTTATTACAATTAAAGGCACAAAAATTAAAGTGTCTAACTGTAAAAATAAATCGTTGCAAAATAATCTAAAACTACAGTTTTAAAAACAGAATAACAGGTGAACATTTTTTTTACATACAACAAATTTGATAAAACAACAATCTAACAATATGCTAAAACATTTCAGTGTTATTCAGCGGGTTTTAAACAGTGATATTTGAACTAACTATTTGGAAATGCTTAATAAATAATTCCATAGTGTGCAGCTATTATTCTAAAGTGCAACCATAGTACTATACAGTGATCATGCTCACCATCTGTGCGTAGTATGAGAGGAGTTGGCGGCCCTTGTACTCGTGTTTTGGTGACAGTATTGGTCACGACACAGGTGTAGTTTCCCACATCCGACGGCTCAACTTTAGCGATGTACAGATTCCCCGTCTCCTGAGACACAAAGCGACGAGAGTCCTGCTTCACGAACGATGGGTACTCGTTAAAGATCCAGGAGAACGTTAAAGCTGTAAAAAACAAAAAAAAAGGAGAGAAAAGACCATCAGCATCACACATGAGAAGAAAGAGGTCAGTCTACTGCCCTGAAACTACATTTGCATGAACATAACTAGAGTACACGGTGACATTTCTTCTCTCCGCAGAGCCTAAGATGAACCAGCCGGAACGCACCTGTATTATGATGTCATATACACTGTAATTATAGACATATTGCACAATCTAGACTGTTATAACATGGCTACAGGGATTTACTTCATCACATTGTACAAATGCGGTATGAAGATTTTATATAACTTCTAAGTGACGTCTGACATTTTATTCTGAAATCAGCATTTCTCTCATATCTTTATGTTCACTTACATCAATTTAAATGTAATACAATTAACTATTCATTGCCATAAAAGTTAAATTATTTAACCTACACACTGGAGGCTGTGAAAAATGCTCATTTTTGAAGCAAATTTCAGATCAAACTTCAGATGAACTTTTTATAAACCATTGTTTCATAAAATATGACTTGTATGATTATCATTATTGTATTACTGTATTCTGTCACGGTTCACGGATCTGTACGTTCCTTTCTGTGTGTCTGTGTGCGTATGCTTGTGGGTGTGTCTACTTGGTTAGTGCAAGTGTGTTTGTTTGGGTATAGTAGCCTGGCTGTCTGGTGCTTACCTCATCAGCTGTGCGATCACGTGGAGGGAATCGCTCAGCTGGCTCGTTAGCATCAGCAGCTGTGGCTTGTTTTCTCGGCTACTTATACCCAGTGTCTTTGTCATTTCTTTGTCGGTTCGTTGTTCCAACATGTGTTTGTGTATCCAGGCTCCGTTCGTGTACATGCTGGTGGTGAGTCGATGTCACCTGCAATCCTTGTGGATGTTATCTCAGTGGCTATTGTCTGCTTCCTGATCTGTCTTCTTGTGATCATCTATGAGCTTCGTCTGTGGCTGTTACTGCCTGCTCTGCTGTCTGTAGTTTTCTGCAGTTGTTAACTGCATCGTCTCCTTAAAAAGTACCACTGGCTTTGCATCGTCTACTTGAGAAGTACCACTGGCTTATTCCATCGCCTCATTCATGAACTCTGAATTATTGAGCTTGTTGGATTGCATTCTAACATTAAATTCCTTTTACTTTACTCTCGCATTTGGGTCTTCTCTTGTGTATCATAACATATTCTGTTTAGTAACAGTTTACTAGAGTGACTTTTATGTTTGTAGTTTACTAGAGTGACTTTTATGTTTGTAGTTTGAAATAATACGTTTCTGTCATGAATACTCTCGGGGTAAGAACAGACAGTGACTAAACCAAAATGACAACACAGTGTAAATAAAGATTATATCTCAACAAAACAAGAATATATCTCAACAAAACTGAACAAAATGGGGATATAAACACAAAATCAAGCAAGCAAGCAAGAAGCACAAAAACCAAAACAAATAAAGCTAACAAAGACTGCCTAACTGCTGGCCGACAAAAAAAAAAAAAATAGTGAGGTGGAGTGATCTGGTTGGCTGAGATCGGTACCAAGTTGTTACAGAGGAACTAATTAGCATCAGGCAGTGTCAGGATTGGTTGCAATCAAGTGGAGGTGAACCAGCCAATCAGGCAAAAACAAGAAAGTGAACTGAGTTGATAGAAAGAAAAACACAATGAGACACATAATACAAACATAAATAACCAATATGTGCTAGCACGTAACAAGTATGTTAATGAATATGTACATGGCAATGTTGTTGTATTTGGTCTTGGCGGTATAAATCTGTTACACTGCTGCTGCTTCGATTATTATGGTAGAGCAAGTACCAAGACCTGCTACTGCCAGTACTGTATACAGACAGAATGCCGTCTGGGAATATAACGCTGCTGGTGCTGCAAACACAATGTATCTCTAACCCTTGTAGCAGATCTAAACACAGGTGGAGCTGGGGTGGTGGAGGGGCGAAAACGCAGAGTAAAACGACATTTAAACTGATAAAGAGCAAGCTCATTGGCTACCGAAGTGACAGCAACCAATCTACTGCGCCTTGTAGTTAATGATGCAGGAGCAGATTAGGTGACCTCTCAACCTCCGCGCTCATAGAATTCATGGCAGAAATTTCACAAATTAATATATATGAAATAAGATCTGTAAAATAAGGTTTGTATATCATAATTAGGCCCACACGGAATCTGCGCGCGCAGAATTCCGCAGATTTCTAGCCCATCATTGATTCTGTATATTTACTTGTGTAAATGTGTGTAAATTCATATTCATACAGTTTTTAAAATAATTTCAGTAATATTGTTGACTAATATAAAAATATTTATATGATTTATTTACAATATAGTTTGTAAAGTCATATTTTCTGTCTTTTAGTAGATATTTTATGTGATTGACTTGCTTTGTTTACCAATTACCAAGGTATTACTTTTTATTTCATATATTAAGGTTTTAGTTATGATACTCCCAAAATCATTCCGCATGAATCCGCAGATTTTTACCAAAATTCTGCGCAGAAATAGCATAAAATGTCCGCAGATTCCGTCTGGCCCTAATCATAATATACAATAGTAACCCAGGCAATCACCTCAGAAAGTCAACAAAAGTCATCAAAAGTTCTTGGAGGAAAGAACAAGGTCCAATAATGCACTGCAATTCAAAATATAATACTGTAAAATGTAATACTATACTAATGTATATACAAAGAAGACTATACCATTAATTTACATATATATTTTTTTTACAGTGTATGGTTATGAGCCTACATAAGCAGTAGTAAGAAAAAAGTTGTTTACTTGTGTTTAGACAGTGAGTAAAATTATTGTTTTTACAACACTGTAATATTACAAAATTTCCCTAAAAACTTCCAAAAATATCAAGAAATAGCAAAAAACACATTTATATCTGCGCCAGGGGCCTCTAATAATGAGATTTGAAAGGTGAAACAACTGTTAATATTTTTATTTTTTGCAGTTTTTTCCCTATATTTGGGTCTTTTTGAAGGGTTAAAGGAAAAAAATAACATTTCTTACATGTTATTATTACTACAGGTATGTTAGTCTTAGGCGCCACGGTGGCGTAGTGAGTAGCACGTTGGCCTCACAGCAAGAAGGTCGCTGGTTTGATCCCCGGCTTGGCCAGTTGGCATTTCTGTGTGGAGTTTGCATGTTCTCCCCGTGGTTGCGTGGGTTTCCTCCGGGTGCTCCGGTTCCCCCCACAGTCCAAAGATATGCGGTACAGGTGAATTGGGTAAGCTAAATTGTCCATAGTATATGTGTGTGAATGAGAATGTATGGATGTTTCCCAGAGATGGGTTGTGGCTGGAAGGGCATCCGCTGCGTAAAACAAATGCTGGATAAGTTGGCGGTTCATTCTGCTGTGGCGACCCCGGATTAATAAAGGGACTAAGCCAAAAAGAAAATGAATGAATGAATGAATGTTAGTCTTAAGGATATGCATAAGCTAGTGTGCTCAAAACAGTGGCATAATTTGCATTTAGAGGATATAAACATCCAAAGCTTGTAGTTTGTCACTTCTGCCTAAATGAGTCAACGATTTTGTTGACATCACCTCATACTTCAGTTTCTCATCAAATCTTCTGACCAATCAAGTACTCTATAGTTTATGACATGTCCCGCCCCCTTCATAAAGCTTCTCATTTGCTTTCGATTTAATGCACTTGAGCTCTCAATGGCAGTGCTGTGATAAAAACAAAACACTATTGGTTGTTTTATAAAAAGGGGAGGGGCTGCTACTTTTTATGTTCAGCCCTGTCTTCATGTTTCAGTTGAGATCAAGTTAAACAAGAAATAAAAGACACTGGACCTTAAATGTGATAAAAGTAACATTAGAAGTTAAGAAAAAAGCTTCAACACCTCACATCACACAACATTAGACGAATAAACCAACAAACGCATCAGTCTCAGCTCAGAAGAGTTAGTAGTCATGCTTTACGAATGAAAAATCCCGGAAAAAGTCAAAGCAAAGAGGGAAAAATGGAGAGAAAAGACTATCAACATCACACATGAGAAGAAAGAGGTCAGTCTGCTGCCCGGAAACTGCATTTGCATAAACATAACTAGAGTACACGGTGACATTTCTTTTCTCCGCAGAGCCTAAATGGCATATGTGGGCTCCGCTCATGAATCTTGCACCTCCCCAGAGTTTCTAAATTAGCACTGGGGCTACATGCTAGGGTGAAAATTAATCAGCCTGAGGAGGGTTGTGTGGCTTAGAGGGTGAGAATTAATGACACGACGGATAACCAGTGCCCTGTGACTAGTTGGCCTCTAGTCAAGGGGGAAAGTGGTGGTGTGTAACCAATGCTCAAAAATCCACAGCACTCATCGCTTAAATGTTGGTTAGTTAATGGGTAATCGGCCGACAAGTATAATGAGATAATCACATAGAACTTTACAAGAGCAGTTTTTTGATGGTCTGGAGAATTTTATTTAAAAACTGCCTGTCAAGTCCTTAAAATCCCAATAGATCGGCAGCTTCTGAAATACTCAGACCAGCTCGTCTGGCACCAACAGCCATGCCACGTTCAAAGTCACTTAAATCACCTTTTCTTTCCCATTCTGATGCTCGGTTTGAACTGCAGAAGATTGTCTTGACCATGTCTACATGCCTAAATCCATTGAGTTGCCACCATGAGATTTGCTGATTAGAAATTTGCGCTAACAAGCAGTTTGACAGGTGTACCTAATAAAGTGGCCAGTAAGCGCATATAGTCAATTGTCATGCACACTTAAATTCATTATAAATAATCTATCCTTATTATATTAATAGAAATCACATTAATAGCAATTAATAGCAAGCTTGGCCAACTAATTTATATTACTACTACTACTAAAACCTTTACAATGTATAACTTTATAATTCAAGTGAGGTGTTATAATAATAATTATTCTTAGTTTAATGAAATGTGCGTAAAAGTCAAGGTAACTTAAAAGTAATTAAGGTCATTTCAAATATTCCCTTGTCAGAAAGGTCATCATTCCATTCAAATGTCAACCTTGCTATGAAAAAAATAGTGTTTTTTGTTCAATAGAGAGCCTAATTTTAACACTTTGATTAGTGTTATTTCTTTTGGGTCGGGCAGTTTGATAATCGATTCCTAATAATCAGACTTGAGTTGCTTTTATACGTGTTTCACCCTCTCAGAATGTTTCTGGGCCCGTGATGTCCGATTTTTTAGCTTGATTTACAGAAGTACAAATGTTGTTTATGTCGTAAACTTGAACACATTTTTGGCCACATCCTTAACGCATGTTTATTTTCCTAATTTAAGATATAAAACGAGTTTACAGATTGATATTTTTCTGATTTAAATATATATTTAAAACATTTAAATATATGGATAATTAAAACAGATGTTTCAATATACCGTTAACATATTCACCTTATTTTTCACATACGAGCGGGCGCAGCCATTTGAATCTTTGTGGTTCGAGACTTCCGGACTCATTCACTTCCATTCATTTTCAGACATTAAAAACAGGTCGTTATGCTGCTTGATGTTGCAAACAGACATTTTCTTATTATATGATACTGCTTTGTCTGTATAATCATAAAAAACATTTGTTTGTCGAGCAAGTAGTTTGACCGTTTTCTGCCATTTATTATAGTCATTTCTCCCTTAGGCGACTGAATTGGAAGTTCTAAATCAGCGAAAAGCGAGCGCACTTCCACATTGAAGAATAAGGTCAATGCATTCACAATAAATTCCATTTTTTTTTTTGCAAATGTCACATCCACAGCGCTAGATCTTATTTTTATTATGATTTTACATGTTTTTTTTTCTTCCAGAAAATACGTTGAATTGGAAAATGTGCTTAATTGTCATAAAAGTAAGTTAGAAGTTTTCATTTTCTTAGTGAAGTTTCCAGTTACAAAGCTTTCAACGCACCGCTTCACACTACATTAGACAAATAAACAGACAAATAAATCAGTCTCAGCTCTGAAGAGTTAGCAGTTAATCTAGGTCAGCTGTAATTAATTTAGAATAATTAAAAGAACTTTACTTTCAGAAAATATGATTTTCTTCAAGTTTTTTATTAAAACAATTTGGAGTGGAAAACAGGCTTAATTACATAGAAAATGGAGTTAAAAACCAACTGTTTTGTTATCTTGAGGAAAAATGTACTTTGTAAATTTCTTTTTTTATTTTTACTTGGATTTGACAGTAGTTACTGTAGCACTTCTCGCTTCATATCACTACTATATTTTATATTACTTCACATCACACAAATAAACAAACTTGTAGTAAAACACTATGATCTCTGAGAGCATCTTTGAAGATGCAATGTTTGTTTTTTGTCAACTGTTCTTCTCCACAAAATGCCGGCATACACTTAATGTCACATCTGTCAGTGGTCGGTTCCTCTATCAGCCCAGAAAAACAGTTTCAAACTTGACCTCCTCGAGTTACGACTGTTTTGCCTTTTGCTGATTCAATTTTCACAATCCCTGTCACTACCAGAGTGTGTCCCTCTGTCAGAGAATGAGCCATGAAAAACACAAGGTGAATTTCGGTACAATCCAGGTGTAATTAGAATTGACAAAAGAATGATGGAAGAATGAACGAATCAGCTCATAATTGGCTCAAAAGCCATCACTTTGATTCATTTTTCTACCCTCTCAGAATGTCTCTAAACCAGTATTGCCAGATTTCACCCTAAAAGCACTATAAAAAGCTTTTTTAAATTAATGAATGAAATGAAAATTGCTTCTTCTCTATCATTTTCTCTCCATTTTAATAATTTATTTTTATTTTATTTAACATACAGTATTTTTTATATAAATTTTTATAGATTACTGTTGTTATTTCCTATTACAAAAGATCCATCCATAATACAATGTAGATTTCATAACCATAACAATGACATACACCAAGACCTCACATAATTATATGTATTTTTAATCACAGTTTGTGCTTTTATTTTTTTTTCTCATGTTTATTGTTAGACCTACTATACCAGGGGTGTACAAAACAGTGCAAAAAAATGGTTCTGCATACAACAGGGGTGTCTAAGCTCAGTCCTGACAGACCGGTATCCTTCATAGTTTACTTCCAACATCCTTTAACACACCTGACTGGAAGTTTCTAGTATACCAAAGAGCTTGATTAGCTAGTTCAGGTGTGTTTAATTGGGGTTGGAAGTAAAATATGCAGGACAGCGGCCCTCCATGACAGAGTTTAGACACCCCTGTACTATACAACAGCATGCAGAACCATTTTCTCCTGTTTTGAACAGCTATTTACTTCTTATTTTCTTTTCTTTCCCTACATGTCCTACTTTGTCATAATTGGAAAGCAAATAAATTGTATTAATAAAAAAAAAAACAGGCATCACAGTGGTGCAGTGGGTAGAACGATCGCCTCATATCAAGAAGGTTGCTGGTTTGAGCCCCGGCTGGGTCAGTTGGCATTTCTGTGTGGAGTTGGCATGTTAGTCTCATATTCCCGTGTGTTTCCTTTGGGTGCTCTGGTTTCCCCCACAATCCCAAAGACATGTGCTATACTGTAGTTGAACTGAACAAGCTAAATTGCCTGTAGTGTATGTCCATGAATGCAAGAGTTTATGGGTGTTTCACAGTCTTGGGTTGCGGATAGAAGGGCATCCGTTGCGTAAAACATATGCTGGATAAGTTGGTGGTTCATTCCACTGTGGCGACCCCTGATTGATAAAGGGACTAAGAAAAATTGATTAATGAATAAATAAAAAAGCACACTGTGGCTCAGATTTCATGCTAATATAGACGATTGATAATGTTTCTTTCTGAATAAAAGTAATACAACTTTTGAATATATAATTGCTTATTTGATCATCCCGTAAAACTGACCTCATGATTGGTAATCTGAATCGCTATCTGCCAATATTGCTTTCAAGAACTGACAATTGGTAATGGGCCAAAAAAAAGAGCACTTTTAATTTCTGTCACAGCTTTGCAGTGCAAATGCAACGTTGCTGCTCAAAACAGCAATAAAGAAATCAGTTGTCAATCTAATAAGCATCTGCGGAGGAACAATGCACTGAAGCAATGCTAAAGCAATGTGCATTTCCCGTCACCGCTCTTTCTGTGGAGAATACCTACATCTTATTCAAGCAAAGCACTCTGAGGTTAGACATGTTGGCATGTGAGCTTTCCATTTGTGCCGTCAATGATAAATCCATTTGTGGAGGGTTGTAATGTTGCACTTGGCCAAGGCTCTCGGCTCCCCGACTGCGCATTTAATCGACAGGCACATAGCATCTCTCTGGCTTAGCCCAATCAAACCCACTCACTCGTTAGCTAATTAAACAAAACAGTCTTGGAGGATTCCTGCCTGAGCACTGGTCATTTATCACAGTTTGATCTCATCCATAGCTGTGGGCTTCTGCCATCCAGCGCACAGAAGGGGCTTGGGTTTTCCACCTGTGAACCGTGAGAGCTAAGATAACTTCATACGGGTTAGCATACAGCTGCGGACAGTTGCAATACTAGGACGTGCTTCTATAATAGAATAAGCAGGGCTTATGCTGTGGTCAAACTCAGCGAATGACATATTTTAGTTTTATTCATCAACATACACTCTTAGAAATAAAGATAAAACGCTGTTGCCTGAGCAGTACCCTTTCAAAATATATATATATATATATATATATATATATATATATATATATATTTTTGCACATTTTAGGTACTAATATACAGTAAGACGGCACAGCGACTCAGTGGTTATAATGTTAGCAAGGTTGCTGGTTCGAGTCCCGGCTGGGCCAGTTGGCATTACTGTGGGGGATTTGCACGTTCACACACAGCCCAACGACCCCCACAGTCCAAACACATGCGCTATAGGTGAATTGGATGAACTAAATTGGCTGTAGTGTATGAGTGTGTGTTAATGAGAGGGTGTAAGGGTGTTTACCAATACGGAGTTGCAGCTGGAAGGGCATCCGCTGTGTAAAACATATGCCAGAATAGTTGACATTTTATTGCGCTGTGGCAGCCCTGATAAATAAAGTAACTACAGTAGGCTGAAGGAAAATGAACGAATGAGGTACTAATACTGTATATAACTTTAGAGTACCAATATCAACTATTTAGGAAACTTTAAGCAGATAAGTGTAACAGCTTTTTTTCAGTGCAGTTACTGTAACAATTCCTTAGTTATGATATATATTTTTTTCTGGTTAGCCAGAAGAGATTTCTTAAAGAAAATTCCTAAAAGAAAAAAAAAAAGCAGTAAAGAAAATAGAGTTACTCTCCAGGTTATGATTCCTGTTTATTTTACAAAATACAACCCTGGTTTAATATTTGAAGTTCTAGAATATTACAAGATCTATCTGATCCTTATTCTGCATTTCAAACAATTTCTACATTTTTATTGAATTACGTATTATACTCATTGCAGCAAAATATTGTTAGATTATGTTGTTATAAAAACAAACCCTAAAATATAGCCTATAGAATACCGTCTGTGAAGGGCAATTAAAAAAAATAAAACATAAAAATAAATAAATAAATAAAAAGTAACCAATTACCATTATTGCAAATTCTGCATAAGATACTATAATTATTAAATGTAACCAACCCGCAGTGCATCATAATGTATATAACATTATTGTAGGGTTAGAAGATAACCTTAAAAAAACATTATTGAACATTTTAATTGAATTTAGGGTTGCAAAATAATCTAATCTAACCTAACCCAACCCAACCCAACCCAACCAAACCTAACCTATTTTCTAGGGAGCATTCTGTATTTGTTATTTTCTGTAAAGTATTGGAAACATTGTTTTATTTTTGACAAAACGAAAAAATTCTGACAACAAATCTAACAATAAGGACGACAATGACAACAGTGATGACAACAATAACAACACTCCTAACATCAATTATGACATCAACAACAACAACGATAAAAACAACAACAATCCTAACAACTACGGCGACAACAACACTAACAATAACAATGATGACAACAACAACGATGACGACAACAACGATGGCGGCAACAACAATGACAGCAACAACAACAAACTTAGGGAGCAATCTGTATCATTTATGTTTGGGATATTTAAAAATAATCTTCTGGAAATCTTATTTTGTGGCTTCAAATAAATAAATAAAAAACCAAAAAGAAAATTCCTGTAGCTTTATCAATGGGATCTCAAAAAATAACCAATAAAGTCAGCGGGGAATCACCCAAAAATGTAAAACAATGAGATGTTAGCTACAGTTAGCCGTTTAGCTCAGTCTTAGCTTACGTAGGGTGCTAACTTGAAGTTAAGATGTTTTGATCATTTCAATATTTTCTTTTTTTCAATTCTCTCTGATGCTAACCCTGTGCTTTGGAAATGGCTGATAAGTCCCTTGCGATTTGAGGGATCTACAGTAATACCTGCACACGCAGACATCTGGGGCTCATGGTGGGCTGAATAGCGTAATGTGATTTTGTGCTATCTCACATGGCAACACAGGACTCAGACCTGAAATCCTGCAAACCCTGCATTCAATCAATCATTCCTCACAAAGCTGAATTTATTATTAATTTCAAAGGTAAAAACTTCAAATGCTAAAGCACTACAGCTGCAGGCGTTAACATTGCTTTTAACAACAAAACAAAGCTTCGCAATGAAAGGTCACATACAGTTGCTCAAAGGCTGTTGTTGCAACCCTGAGGATTCCTTCCCGCTGAAATCAATTATTCAAACACTTAGATTTGTTTTCTCATATGCTTTGATTTGCTTAGGTATCAAGGTCCAAAGAAATGAGCGTGTACATAATGCAACGAAATGAGAGAATCTAGGCAGATAAAACACAACATCAAAGCAAAATGCTTTCATTTTTCCTTCCCTGATAGGAAACCTTTTCTGTTAAAGCACTTGGCTCTTAGCTGGACTGAACATTATAAATGCTACGTGGAATCTTCCATACAGTATGTGAAATGTTCAAGGTTCGCTCTGAAATGTGATGTGTAAGAAGCCGAGACTCTTCACTTTGAAGGGTCCCTAGAGGCGACTGTCAGATGCTGACAAAACTCCGTTTGCATTATACCAAGAACGCTGGGGTTGCAGAAAGTCAGCAGAGAAGTCAACATAAAACGAAAAAGGGGAAAAAAATAGACTGTATAAGATTTGTGCAAATTGTACGGACATGTGGAGAGTATTAGGGAAGATGAAGGAAACAAATTTTGCTTTCTAAGGGCAGGTCTGTTGTGTTAAACTGCACATTTTTATAATGTAAAACTCGCGCACACACACATGCACACACACGTGCAAACACACACGCACACTCACACACATACTGTATGTATATGAATACATATATACAAAGTATACAAATATATATATATATATATATATATATATATATATATATATATATATACACACACACAACACACACACACACTCACCGACCACTTTATTAGGTACACCTGTCTAACTGCTCGTAACACAAATTTCTAATCAGCCAATGACAGTAACTCAATGCATTTTGGTATGTAGACATGGTCAAGACGATCTGCTACAGTTCAAACCGAGCATCAGAATGGGGAAGAAAGGTGATTTAAGTGACTTTAAACGTGGTATGGTTGTTGGTGCCAGACGGACTGGTCTGAGATAATTTCCAATGAGCGGTAGTTCTGTGGGCGCAAAAGTGCCTTGTTGATGCCAGAAGGAAGAGGAGAATGACCAGACTGGTTCGAGTTGATAGAAAGGCAACAGTAACTCAAATAACCACTTGTTACAACTGAGGTATGCAGAGGAGCATCTCTGAACTCACAACACGTCAAACCTTGAGATGGATGGACTACAGCAGCAGAAGACCACATCGGGTGCCACTCCTGTCAGCTAAGAACAGGAAATTGAAGTTACAATTTGCACAGGCTCACCAAAATTGGACAATAGAAGATTGGAAAATGTTGCCTGGTCTGATGAGTCCCGTTTGGATGGTAGGGTCAGAATTTGGCATCAAGAACATGAAAAGCATGGATCCATCCTGCCTTGTATCAACAGTTTAGGCTGCTGGTGGTGGTGTAATGGTGTGGGGGATGATTTCTTGGCACACTTTGGGTCCGTTAGTACCAATTGAGCATTGTGTCAAGGCTGTGGCTCCCTGAGTATTGTTGCTGACCATGTCTGTCCCTTTATGACCACAATGTACCCATCTTCTGATGGCTACTTCCAGCAGTATCAGACTGTATCAGAATCATCTAACATTGGTTTCTTGAACATGACAATGAGTTCACTGTACTCAAATGGCCTCCACATTCACTAGACTTAATCCAATAGAGCACCTTTGGGATGTGGTGGAACATGAGATTGTGATCATGGATGTGCAGCCAACAAATCTGCAGCAACTGCGTGATGCTACCATGTCAACATGGGCCAAAATCTCTGAGGAATAGTACATCGTTAAATCTATGCCACAAAGGATTAAGGCAGTTATGAAGGCAAAATGGGGTCCAACCCGGTTCTAGCAATGTGTACCTAATAAAGTGGCCGGTGAGTATATACATACGGTACAGTATACTGTTTATTAAAAATGTTCCATGGTCATTCATATAACTGATACATAAAACAATCTGGCCTGTATTTTATGAAATAAATGAAAGAATACATGAATATATAGAGATCTGTTATAATTTAAATGGATTAAAAGTGTCTTGCTGACAAATAAGTAAAACCTATTGGTCTGAAAAATGGAAAAGTGGAACACTAAAAAAGTTACATTTAAAATTAAATGTTTATTTTGGGGCTGAATTATGTGTCTTTTTAATATATTATCCAACTATTCTTTTTCTGACATATTCATTTTTTGGTATATAAACTATCGTTATACAGTATTATTGTGATGTTTCATTAGTTTCTCATGGTAAAATGTATGACATTTGTTTAGGAAAAAAACAACATATTCTAATGTGGAAAAAATTTCATTATAAACATCTATCAACATATACAGTACATGACAGAACTAAAATCTATTTGAGCTTTTGCTTGCCACTAACTTAACATGATGAAGGCGACAAGGTAATCTGGTTCAGTGACAAATGATCTAATGTGCTGACACAAGCACTACTGATGTACGACAGTAACTACAACTACAATTAGAAAATAGATGTTTAGACTTTAGGCTACAGTTCTCAGATTTGACAGTATGAGCAGTGTTTCTGACAACAATCCCTCTCTTTCAAATTTGCACAAGCCTGGGGGAAAACATCAGTGTAGGAAGTATTTAAAAAAAAATCTCCCTATCATATTTCATTTTAGCGGTAAGCAACCGTTATTACACCGGTGAAGAAACTGAAAGAAAAGACATAACTGCAGACAAAATAAAGCATCTATCACAGCAAACACCAGTCTCAGTTCCAATCAAAGAAAGCCATTCATTATTTTTCCGCTCTGTCATGCCGCAAGCAGGAAATAAAGCTTTATGAAAAGATGCACATATCTGCCTCTTAATCGCGCATTATCGATGCGAACGCTCTTGATGAATTTTAATGGCATCACAGCTGCCTGATCATCGCCTGTTAATAATACATGTGAGACTTGTTGTGACAACACTATGCATATTTAATCGTTGTGCCCGGGATCGCACAAGCTTACTGTTTGGCAAACATGTAAAAAAAGTTAATTGATTCATTAATAATTTTGCAAATAAATAAAGGATGAAAACAACAACTGCGATGAAAGGATAGAGTTCAGTAGCACTTAGTAAATGAAGACTTCTCAAGCAATTACTGCAATATTCATTATTAAATGATAGAAGAATTAATCACCACCTTGGATTACGATCAAGTTTAAGGGTAAGTAATGTAGTAAAAATGGAAATCTTTATTCCTTTGTGTTTATGAGATCTAGCTTGGCAAATAAGACTACAAATGCTGTGCCAGGCCAGTAATTGGTAATTGGTGATGCAATACTTTTGAAAAAACACTTGATGATAAAAGAACATATTTTAAGAAACTGCACTATTAAACACATTTTCAGATAATTTGCATCACAAATACAGTTGTTGTGTAAAGAGAGGATCAAAAGAGTATATTTTCCCCTCTGATCTTTGAATATGTTGCCATGTAAACACCCTCTAAAAATAAAATAAATAATAAATTACATCTGAAATGTTTATTAAAAACACAATTTTAGTTTTATTCTGTCAACTATCTGAGCAGTTCATCACAAATTAATCAGCAAATTTTGATGTTTTCAATTTTAGACAACACAATATCAATGTTGTAAGAAATCAGTATTTGGTTGAACAGGTATTGGTTATTTAGAATTCTAACTATGGTTGTTTCAAACTACTGAAATCGCTGCAATTTCCTTAATAGCCACAAGGGTGAGACCAAAACAACATACAGAGGCACCGTTTTATCTGTACTAGTGATGTGCAGATGACGATTGTATCCGCGAGCGCTGTGAATAATCCGCGGGTCGGTAATTAATTAAAAAAAATACTTTTTGAATATGTTTTAAATATTGATTAATCACAGGTAGGTCGCGAATGGATAAGAATAATTGGTAATGACTATTGTTTCGGATTTTTTAAACATTCTGTAAAATACAAATGTGTTTTAATGCATTTTTCATCAGGCAAACGGGCCCTAATTTGAAAAAAATTGAAAATGAACATGCGTATGGTGGAGGTCCATTCATTAAAGCAGAAATAGGCGAAATCCGAGAGAAACTTAAAAACAGAGAGTTAAAAACAAAACAAAAGGAAGGAATGAAAAGTGTTGTGTGGGAGTGTTTAAGTGAAGTGGTTAGCGAGGATAAATCATGTGCTGAGTTTGAAATACGCAATGGCTGTGAAGCGATTTCATGAAGCCTTGCGCTGCCCACCACTACTGTTAACTCTATAAACTGCATCACAAATGCAGAAAAAAAAGATGATGACAGACCACATATAAAGTTTGATATATGGCATTATAAGCAAATCACATATGTAACATACATGTTTACGTTTAGATTTCACAGATATAAGAAAACATGTTATGCATGCACACGCACAACAAAATATTTTAAAATACTGCAACTTCAAAATACTTCCATCATTTTAAATCACTGGAATATCAACATACATATTGGGCCCCAAAAAAGACAATAAATCATCAAAACAGACATTTAAACGCACCATAGGCTGAATTGATAGCCCTATAGCGACTAGTTTGGAAGTCCTTTGTGTCCCCAGACTGTGTCTGTAGTTTCAGATCAAAACACCCATCAGATTATTTAGTATAGCTTTCTGAAGTTTGTGTATTATAGCTCTAAACAGCTTATTGCTGTTTTTGTGTACCGGGCCTTTAGTCCTCCACGCCCACCGTTCCCACGTGCCTGTCAGCATGCCTAAAAATCCACCCTTGGCTGCCTTAGACTACAGACAGACGTAAAGGAAGCAGATCTCACGTAGCATTTGTGAGAAATACTACAGTAAGAACTTTACCAATGATTGTTTGATGTGTTTGTTGTGGAGTTGCAACGATGAGTCACACACAATGTCGCTACAATGTTTGTGCACACACACAGATACACACACATGCACAGCACGGACACAAACATTTAAAACATTTTAAACTTGTGAAACACATTTGATGAAGATTGATGAACAGACCTTTTATTCCCGGTTGTTTTGCGCACGTCCAGTCTTGTTGATATGATTATACACGTTACTACGGAGACATGTCAATACGCAGCTGTCAATCAATTCAGTGTCATTCAATTCACCTACGTCAAGTTGCGATCGGTGTCAAAAACGCACCAATTGGTCCACCGTTTTTATGTAGTTAAATTGAAGAAGAAGAAGAAAAAAAAAAAGGACTGGGTGTGTTTATATCACTCTAATATGACGGTCTATACACTATACCTACACATATGTCTGTCCAAACAGCCTGAAAAGTACATTTTTCACAATAGGTGCTCTTTAAAATACTGCAGACTCAAACTACTTCCATCATTTAAAATCACTGGAAATACATATTGGGCCCAAAAGAGACAATCAATAATCAAAACAGACAATTAATAGCACAATAGCCTGATTTGATAGCCCTATAGCGGCTGGATGGGAAAGAAAAATCCCTTAATAAACTATTCACAGTATTTCTGCAAGTACAGACAGTAGAGATTTCTTCCTTTGTATAAATAATTGTGCAGTTCACTATCAATTCCAGAGTTACAAATCGCTTTGACACCTTTTACTTTTTCCTGTGTATCCGCAACAAACACCTGTCACAGTGCGCAGTGTTCAGTGTCTGTCCTCATGTTGTCAATCACAGCAAGAACCCGCGCAAGCAGCAGAAATCACAAAACCGCAGCCGTCTAAGAAGCCCTTTGCTTGCGGCCTCCCAAATATTGCATCCTGTTTTCCGTTAACAGGACCAGACAGAGTGCACATGCTCTGTCCTCCCAGCGCCTGCAGGACTCAGGCCCGATGCCATCATGGCCATTGTTAGCGCCAGGGTAGAAAAGAAGTGATTTCAGCGTCCGCTACACCTGAAAGGGCCGCTCTCCATTAGGAAATGGAGGTCAGCTGCATTAGATTTCCACACTAAACATAGTCATTGAGTAATACGAATGCGGACGCCGTCTGAATGCAGAGCGGCTGGAGGGCTGAGGTGGAGGTGGCAGCCGCTTCAATGCTCGTGCGTGACTGATATGACCTGACTGCAACGCCACACAAAGCTCCATTTGGGTCTACGCTGCACATTTCAGGCCATTCCTGGAGAAACAGAAACGTTTACTCATAGCCATAATGGTATGTCCGGCAATAAGGAATATGCATCTCTGGAGAAATATGACAGCTCTGATCAGAAGCTCAACCCTTCAGAAAGCTCTTGTACTCTGCGCTTTGTGGATGTGCAAGGTCATGGGATGATAAAATAAGAAATGGAGGACAAGAGATGAGAGATGACGCCTTGATGAGTCTTTGTGAAGACTAAGAAAGTAGAGCTCTACAAAAGAGCACTATGAGGACAAAAAGCTTGAAATACACAATCTAAACAGTGTCCTTAGGTGTGTCTTCTGTAAGCGATAATCAAACGCAGTACGTTAAAGGATTTTATTGCACGACGTGGAGGTAAAGGACCACATGTCGTGCAGTGGACTGTGGTCGCCTCTGCGAAGTTCCGGCTCGAGTGCTCATTTTCCGTCATTGTGTGTCTTTTGTATGAGTGCAGTCTCTTGATGCGGTCACACGAGGTCTGGGCATGCTTGGGATGTACGCTCTTGTCCTGCTGTGTCATGGAAAGTCAAATGGGTCAGTTTGTGCCTACTACCAAATGCGTGTCATCCACAAAACAGCTGTATTTTTGCCATTTAAGACGAAAAGACGTCAAAATTCACAGCGTTTTGAGGATGACACGTGTTTGGTAATGGACTCAAACTAACTCATTTGGCTTTGCATAGTTTGTTTTGGTGTTTGCGGCATGGTGTTTCATTCCTAGCGCTGCAGTCTAGTCTGTTTTGGTTTCAGTTAGTGCTGGGATCGGGACATGCTTGTCTGTTACGCACTGTCTAGGGATGGTGCACAACATGAAAGACAAGACAAAGAAAATGAAATCAAAGATTTATTGGGGTTTGAATTCGGGAGCTGACAAGGCCAAAATAACAAACAAAAATTCCTTTATTTTACATCACTAACTTACCTGATCAAAATGAAAGAAAACAGAATACAATTCTCAACCCTAACTACTTAACACAAAAAAAGAGGTCAAAAGGTTTACAAATAAAATGGCGTCAAACTCCTTACTATCCCAATAATATATACACTATTTACAAACAGGATGTTTAAGGGACAATCCAAAAATCAGTGTCAGCAGGCAAAAAGGTCTAACAAGCCAGTGGAACAAAGTTTCATTACCAAAGCAAACACAAAACAAACAGTACTCACAAATTTGTAGTCACACCAAAAGAAACAGTACTCACAAATCTCTAGTCACACCAAAACAAACAGTACTCACAAATCTGTTGTCACAACTTAACATTCAAAATCTCTGCACCAAACAACATACAACCATTTCAACAAACACAAAGCAAGTGACCCCAAACAAGATGGCCGCCAAGGAAGTTGTGTCATGGCTTTTAAAACACTGTAGGCCAATTAGGAACTACAGTAGCAATCAGGTGGATGTGGCAAATGAGATGCGTTCTAGGCAAAGCAGAGAAACAGATGAGTCAAGCGAATCATAGGATTGTAACAATGTCGCATGTGTGAGCACATGATAAGCTGTGTTCATTTGTCATGAGCTTGTGTCTTGCTTTCTGTTTCTGTTGTCTTAGCATGGCTCGGTGTTTACATTGTGGCCGTGTGCTTTAGTGTTGTGCTTTGTGGAAACACAGTTATAAGTTCTATCATTAGCTGCGCGTTCTAGTTCCGTTTTACGTGAGCACATGGTTTGTGGTGTTTTCTTGTGTCTTGTGCTGTCTATTGTCTAGTCCCTCCCTCCCTGTTAACCCATTATTAGTTTATCATGTTCACCTGCTTGTGTGTTAATTATTTCTGCTTATATTATTCTCATGTCTGCTGTCCTGTGCCAGTTTGTTGTTGATTATTGCCTAATCACAATGGATTGTCCAGCAATGAGGAATATGCATCCCAGATGTAAGCTGACCGATATCATGAGATGATCGACCCTTTAGAAAGCTCTTGTATGCTGTAATTTATACTGTACAGTAGCTGTCCAAGAACGTGGGATGGAAAAACAAGAAATGGGGGACAACAAAAGAGAGATGACACCTTGTTGAGTCTTTGTAGTGAATCTAGAATAGCTGGAAGCCATGCTTTATTATTATTATTAACTCTCTATTAACACAAACGCTTCGTCCTTGGCTTGACTGCTCACTTGTGTCTCTTGCTTAAGATATCCTACAAAGGAAATGTGATTGTTCATATTTTGGGTTAGAAAAAACACAGTCATTCATTTTGTGTCAGCTGATAAATGTAGTTTAAATTGAATACTCAGAAACCACTTATTAATATTAATGTAAATGTATTAATCTGGAATGTTTGATGGGTGTGTCTAACAATTATTATTTTTTCTTTGTTTACCTGAATTTACCTAGAAAAAAAATCTAAATCAAGGTTAACCAGAATATACTTTTTCCTCCAGAAAAATGTGCTTAGATGACAAATATATTGAATAATCCTCACACTGAAGATTCAACATGAAAATAAGACTTAATTTAAATAAAACCCATGTGTATACATGTTTGGTAAAAGGTGTAGTTTATATTGACAACAAACATGAGTTCAGAAAAACCTTCTCACCTTCAACTTGAATAATTGCATTTCTACAGGGATAATGAGATAAATTAAATAAAACATACAAACACAGCTTCACTAAAGTCAAAATATTCTTTGATCATTACAAATATTATATTTATTTATATTAATCCTTTAAAATAAAATATAACTAAATATATATAAAGTTTTTTTTTCTATCAAATATTTTATATTTTACATAAGTAAAGAAATCTATTTATATATGAAACATCTAAATATTTAATCTAAAAAAATAAATAAAAAATAAATAAATTGAAAACTATTGGGAATTCCATAACTTTGGTGCTCTTCAACTATATGCCCTGCCATCAAATGACTTCATCTTAAAGTTTTGAACAGATAACATTTCAGCAGAGGATGATCTAAGTGAGCGCTAAGGAGTGTACAAATGAACAAGATCAGAATGATAGTGAGTTATGAAGAGCTTTGTATGTTAAGAGGAGGGTTTTGTATTGTATATGATAGTGAACAGGGAGCCAGTGCAGGTGAAAGGGAATTGGAGTTATGTGATCAGAAGTATGCGAGCAGGTAACTATCATAGCTGCTGAATTTTGAATTAACCGTAGTCTATGAAGCTGCCTTTCATCATCATCATCATCATTATTATTATTATTATTATTATTATTATTATTATTATTATTATTATGAAGATTATTATTATTATTATTTACAACAACAACATCAACAAACAAACAACAAAACAATATCATCAACAACAACAACAATAATAATATTAATGTGTCTTTTTCTATGACATCTATAACATTATGAAAAATTATAATAAATAAACAAACATCCAAACAAAAAAATACAATAAATAAATGAAAAACAATGGTTTAAAAAACATCCATTGCCTTACACAGCAGATCCAGATGTACAAAAACCTCCCAGCAACCAATTAACCACCTACCAACCAATCAAACCATCTAACAACAATCCATCCACCATCCAGAACACCAAAGCAAACCAAACAGCAACATAAAAATCTTACTTTTACTAATAAGCCATCAACTATTGTACAAACCACAATAAGGGTCCAACATATTAGCCCTAACCTGCTTAAATGCAATTTTGTATGCTGACTGCTTTAAGAAATGTCATCTGCAGACATAATGCCAGGCAGACAGCACTAAGCGCAGCGCCTAAGTCGCCTAAGCCTCAGTCCAGGAGCCCAGCATATAATCAGTTGTTTTGTTGTTGGAATGAGTGGCAATGTATTCCTGCAGGGCTGAAGTGAATCCCACAGGACTGGTGCACGGCTGAGGAGGTGTGTGTTTGTTAGCAGGAGGCCTCGGGGACATCATAATGTGTGACTGGTGTCCAGCAGAGAGGGACACACTGTTTACTGACACCTAGACAGACAGGAGAGACGGGGGGCCCATTCAAGTCCTTCTGACACGGCGGTATAAAACGTCATGCTGGCATTTATCTGTGGAAAATTATGCTAATGTATACTACTGTTGAATGCGTGATTCTGGTTGGCTGAATAAGCTGGCTTAACATTCCAAGGTGTGCGTCATTTTCAGGGAAACGCACAGTTGAAGTAGTTCTCGGCAGGTTTTGACCGCATTGCAGTTTTACTGTACATCAACAAATAATGCCAGTTACTTTACAGCCTAAAACAGTCGATTTAAAGTTGCAGTAGGTGATTGTCTTTAGTAACATTTTTTGTTGTGCTGGTTGAAAGTCTCTTCACATTGCAGTAGTAATGCATAAAGTAAATGATTTAAATGTACTTATATGCACTTTTATATTCTGGTTAAGGCATAAGAATAAAAATAATAATAATCCAATTAATAACTGTTGGGTAGAAAATTCCCATAATTCAGTTAAGTAGCCCAAACTGTCAAAAAATGTAGATATGTACATCTGCACACAGGTCTGCCGTTTGCAAATGCATGCGTGCCGCATTCATGTGCACACAAGAGAGTGACAGCGGTAAATGCTGAATCAATATTGGAGTTATTTTGCTCGCTGGAGGAAGGACGACAGCATGGCTGAAGTATTTCTTTTAGACATTACTATTTTAGTCCGCAAAGCTTATGTCGATTTTGTTGTTACGAATGGGTTATATGCACGGAAGTGTTGTTCATCCACTGAAATCTTCTGGTGATAGATTGATGTGTCTAATTTTAATTTCATAAGGGACCTTTTACAGCATCGATAATGACGATTTTTATTTAGTTGAACAACAAAGCAAAGTAAATGGTGATATTCTGCCTATCCTGCTTAACTAGGGTGGAGTTAGTTTTATATTCAAATTGGTTCATTTTTGAACAATGATGTCACGATGACCAGCGATCTAACTTCCGGAGATTGCTGGTAAACACGACTATCACACAAGAACTACAAATCCGCCTGTTTATGGACTACATCTTCACTCATGCAACAAACACACACTCCTGCTCCAAGTGACCACTGATTGCACACGCACTACCTGAGGGGTGTCAAGGACTGATTACACACACTACTTAAACCACACAGAAACACTCACTGTTGCTGAGTCTTGTTTACTTCTAGTGACATTACAACGTGTTTCCTATGACTTGGTTTCCCGTGTTTGTGCCTTCGCCTTGCTATTCTGTTCATCCCTGCCTGCCGCCAGCTTTCTGACTTCTTGCCTGTTCTCGACTACGTTTCTGGACTGTCTGTATGCATCTGTTGACCATTGCTTACCTAACCTCGCTAATAAACCTGCATTTGGATCCACACCTCAGTTGTCAGTGTCACATCCCCAAGTTACAAATAAAACCTGTGACTTTTTTACAACGCTACTCTGAATATTTCGGTCTGAAATTGCATGTAAGTATGTCTTAGTAATAAGTATGATTCTTCCACCCTGAGAGTGAGACCAGCGATCCTTGCATGCATGAAATATTGCACGTTATGACAAGTTTTGCTTTCTACACAACTGAAAACGTGCTACATGTGCTACAGTATGTGCAGTTTTTAGTTCAAAATTGTAGTGTTATAAAGTACTATAAAGTTTTCTAACTGCCACAAAACAAAACAAAACAAAACAAAACAAAACAAAACAAAACAAAAC
>CAIGQQ010033975.1:3954162-3988276 GCA_903798035.1 Danio albolineatus | reverse complement strand
AACAAAACAAAACAAAACAAAACAAAACAAAACAAAACAAAACAAAAAGGGTATGGATGAGGTGCATAAGCTCCATAAAATAGTCCCCTGGTCTCTGCGTTACACTGTGCATTATTCTAATACTTCAATCGTTTTAATTGGGTGTGAGCCAAAAGTGCACCCAAAAAGGGTGTTCCTTTAATTACAAATGAGCTGCAACTTTCCAGAATAGGGTAGAGTCTTACTATTCTGACACTTCAGAAACAAATAAGCTGCAATTTCTAAAAGGGTGGTGACGCCTTTACACTCTATTTTGACATTACAGAAACAACAAAACAAGCAAATTTCAGATGGCCAAAATGTGCGTGGTTGATGTGCATTTTTTTCTCATGATTCAATTGTATGTTGTCAATTGTTTCTTAACAATTTAAAAGATACTCACAAGCTAATAGGCTATAAGCAGGATAAATGATCTGCAACTTTTTAAAGTGATCACACCCTGTTACGCGGGTCTGTGTTTATTTATTTATTTATTTATTTATTTATTTATTTAATTTTATTTTTGCTATGGTTGTGTGCTTGTTTGAGAGTTTTCTAGTAGCTTGTCCAGGATTGGATGGCGCCGGTGACGTCATTGGGGATTCCGCGTATATAAGGCTGAGGGCAATGGCGGATCAGTCTCTCTCTCTCTCACCTTTCGCTCAGGCTGTCTGGCTGGCGGTGCTCTGCGCATGTCAGGATCAATCTGCATGGCTCTCTTCAATGTTTCGTTTTTTTTCCGTTAGCTTTTTGATACTTTCGTAATGTGTTAAGTAGCTTGTTTATTCTGATACTTTGTTGTTTTTCGTAGCAGGCAGTGGATATTATAGTCACGTTTTGTTATTTATTTAGTCTAGCGAAGGAAGTGGCTCGGAAGACTCACCTGTTTGTATTCCTTTTGTGGAAGTTGCAGGTAAGATCTGTCCATTAAAAGCAGTTATAGTCAGGGAACTGTTTCGTTTAGCTTCCCTACATGTCTACATGATTTGCTCATATTTTTGTTGACGCTTTTGAACGTTTGATTTAACAATATTAAAGATTTATTGACAGGACGTCAGTTTGTTAATTTAAGCGTCTGTGTCTTTTCATATGTTCGGCTAAAACCTTAATGTTGCTATTCAAGCCAGTTTTGGGTTTTGGGCCGTAACCACATTCTTCACCTGAAAAGGTAATTATGAAACTTACAATGAAGGATGAACCTAAGTTAAAACCAATGAACCAGAAAAGCAGGAAGGCTGAACGATGAGTAACTTTGAGTTGAAACAGTGGGCAAGCAACTAGTACATATCCAGAAAACAAAAACAACAAATCAAACAAAATTTGTCAAGACAAACTTTGAGGTTGGTTTGAGAAAGCCTGTTATGGCAAGCTGTTTTGACATTTAATCTAGTATCTATTTTCATGTTACTAGTGCTACATGTTACTTATTTTTTTGATACTAGAATGTTTTCCATTAAGTCCTACTTATTCATATGATGCTAGTGCTTTCTAAAAATATACCAGTGCTTACTCATTAGACACTAGTTTGTTTTATTAGATACTTGTACTAATTCATTAGATATTAAGTAGATACTAGTACTTATGTATTAGATACTAATACTTATTCATTGGATACTACTTTTTACTAGTAGGCTACTAGAACCACGTTTTTGGCTTGAAACTAGCATGAATTAGCATGCTATTAAAATGATGCATGTACAAATTAGAATGTTGCTAGAATGATATTAACATGTTGCTAGTATGAATTAGCATGTTGCTATTCTTATTTTAGCACGAATTAGAATATTATTGTATTCTTAGCATGATTTATCATGTCGTTAGCATATTTCTACTATAAATAAGCATACTAGAAATATTAATTAAACATAGACATTTATATTTACAGGTTAAATCTTCGAACGTGTTCATTAATATCAGATTTCCAATCCCCGCTATGCAACTTTTACCCTTAAATGTTGAAAATAAATGCAATGCCATGCTATTCGTCATCTACCTTAATGCTGATTTGCATAACTGATACACATACAGTTCCCAAGTCATTTGCTCTTCATACAGCATAGGCGGATTTTACCATTTGAATCACTCTCTATCAGATTTTAATTAATATATTCACAGCATGTCCAGATGTTAAGTAGAGGGGGTGTGATGAAAGACCCTATGAATGATGACTTAATAAGCCCTATAATACATGGCACCAGATTGCTCCTCATTTATTCACAGATCATACATGTATAGAATCTTATAAGGTAATTTTCTTCGAGTGAAATCAACATTCAGAAGTACTTCCTTCAGTTCAAAAATGTGTATAAAAGAAGTATTTCATTAACAAAGATTTTACATTGAAATAAAATCAAACTTTAATTGAAAAATCAGACAGCATTCTTAGGTCTAAAGAAAAAAATACTATAAATACTGTCTTAGAAAGAGAAATAACAGATTCAGACCTTTTAATGAATGAATACATTAAATAAAAATACATAATAAACTAGTACTATACTACTACTAATTATTATTATTATTATTATTATTATTATTATTATTATTATTATTATCATCATCATCATCATTATTATTATTATTTTTATTATTATTTTCATTCTTATAACAGATTATTCATTAAAGCTTGTCAAACTTGCGTATACTTGGATGTGAGCAAAACGTCCAGTTTTTGTGAAAGTCCCTTTAAATGCAAATAAGCCAGAGCCTTCTAGAAGTGGGCGGAGCCTTTACATTCTATTCTGACACTTTAGGATGATTCTGAGCAGTTATTAGGCACATTTATATAGTTTTTGTGTGGTAGAGTTAACTCAACTCATTACCCAGCGTGTTAGTGCTATGTCCAAATACGCTGGCCTTTGAAAATAAACACCCATAAAAGTGCATAATAAATGTGTATTAATGAATTGTCCATTATTTCCAATGGAGGTGTGTGGATTGCATGCACATATTGAGAGCGCATATGCCAGGTGCACCCAGCTGAAAACATCTCTTTTCAGACAATCTTTAAATTAAACTTTACTGAATGCCGCACCACCAGTCATGTAATAAGAACTGACCGATCGGCTTCATACTTTGTATGGAACATACACCTATCGGTTACCTCAGACAAACACAAGACACCACAGTGCTTTTTAATTCTCTCCATACATAAAACTGCAGCAATGTTTGTTAGGTTGTCATCCTCTGAGAAAATAGTTGATGGTCACCAAGGAACGAAAAAGGAGTTTGCCGCAACTACCACAAAGCACATTGAAAATGCTAAAGGAAGTGACGTGCTCACGCTTTCCACAAGTTTTTAGATGCAATATTTGACTTACTTACAAATTATCTGGTTCTGCGATACATTAGCCTTCCTGTATCCAAAGTAACTTAATCCCACACCACAAACGTTGACTTTTTTCGGCACAAAGTCCTCCTGTGCTGAATTTATCATCCCTGTATAGACTGATTTTACACGGCCGCCATTTTAGACAGCAAAATCGAGGCTGCGGTGGGAAGAAACCCGGAAGTTTTGCCTGAGTCACACAGGAATGTTGTGTACCTGGCTGTATATCTTATCAGCAAAGAGAAAGTGACACAAATGTATACTTTCACCGCCTTCCGACAGACCCGAAGGTCTGTTCTGAATGAATAGTGAAAAATAAAAGGAATTTCTCATTTTCAGCCAAGTTAAGGGGAATGGCACTAGTTAGATAATGTTTTCTTTCCCAAACACACGTTTTAGATGCCATTTATCAAACTCAAGTTAATGAGCTGCTTCTTTCACTATATTAGACTCATCACGATACAAAATTTCAGTTCCGAAATGTAAAAACACCTCTGTTTCCCGTTAACATTTAAGGCACTGTTGATGGCGTTCTTAAACACCGCTGATTTGCTGTTGCGTTCACGTGCTCAACAGAAATGACTGTGATTGGCCGTGACGGTCATCAGTTCACCGCACTTGCGGCACTTCGCTGATGTTTACCAAGTGCAAACACAAACAAGCAATCCGTTTGATGAGTCGACTGATCTTCACAGCTTTAAAACGATCCAGTGTCTGTGTATCTTTGTTTGCAATCTTTGAAGAGGGGTTAAATAATGACTTTCACAGCCAATCACAGTCATTTCTGTTGAGAACTGGTGAATACTGTGGCAAAACTGCTGTTTATGAATGCGCTCAGCTGCAACTAAATGTTAGCTTTAGTACCAGGACAACACTATTACAGACAACACGAAGGTGTGCTACAGAGGACTGCATTGTTTTATCTCTCACTGGGTATAGGCTGAAGCAGGGAAGCCTACACGGTGTTTACCTGCTGCCATGAACTGAAGTCTAGGAGGTCACTTAAGCGTATTACTCTTAAAGTGATGTTGTTTGATGCCTTTTAATTGTTTAAATTAAACTTAACAGAATTATATTAATTAATGATATTAATTCATTTATTCATGATATTGTTTACACCATTTCTGCATTTTGAAATCACGGCAACAGCTGGAGGTAGTAGTACACAGCATGTTGTTGCAATGTTTACAGTGCTGATCCTATACTTCCGGATTTTTTCCCACCGCAGCCTCACTTTCGTGTTTTAAAATGGCGCCCGCGTGAAATAAGTGTATACGCAGGCTATTCAGTCCCCTTTTCTCGCGCTCTGTTTAGGCGCGCTGAGTTATCATTGGTTCAAAATACCATACTGCAGGAAAATCATGCTGTAAGGCGATTTAGATATCACACATGTCCCAATAGCGATTTTGATACGATTTCAATTAATCGCACAGCCCTACTTTGGACTGTGGAGGAAACAGAAGCACCTGGAGGATATCCCCACAAACATGGGTAGAACATACAAACTCCACATAGAAATGCAACCTGGCAAAGTGGAGACTCGAACCAGAGACCTTTTTGTTGTGAGGTGACAGTACTAACCAAATAGCAATTTATGGATCGTAAATTACACCGATTTCATCTATAACATCCCTCAAATACAAAAGGGGTCCGATTTTCATAAAATGCCCTCTTTAAGGTTTAACTGAGCAGAAATGCAGATGATGTGCACAAGATCATCTGCTTTCATCTCATCACAAGCTTACACATGTATCCACACTCTGGAGGTTCAGCTAATATATGCTCACACCCCTGCACGCGGCCACACATCACAGCGCATTGATATTGGTGCAGCGTAACAGGCAGCGTTCAGATTCCCGTGCCTGTGGATCATATACGGCTCAATCAGCATGTGCGAGCGCATCCGCGGGCGGCATAAGGAAACAGGGGGCCAGCTGTCTTCTCCACCGTCTGCTTCCCCTGACGCTTGCTCTGGCAGACAGAGAGTGTATCTGCAGCACACGGGTCCTCGAAAGCTGGAGCCAGTCATTCAGACCCGAGCACAGAAGGTAATAAACAGCCCCGCATCGCGATATCCATTCGTTACTGCGCCACCCACTGACTGTGCCAAGCACGGCTGTGGAGGACGCTTGGGGGAGAAACAGAGAGATGGCATAAATGATCAACGTCATCGTCAGCTGTCACTCAGGGTCACTTTTTCCAAAACTGGAGAGCCACTTCTTTCATGCACTGTTGAAATTCAACGGGCGTCAGTATTCATAAATAAACACTAATAAATCTGGGTGCTTTATGTGCTCAGTGAATCAGTCCAACACTCATGAAGTTTCTGATAGAGTTGTTTACAATGTTGGGTTAATTTCTTCAAAAAAGTTCTTACTTATTAACTATAATTACTTCATTAGAAGCACATTTAAATTATCTTAATTATCTAATTACTTTATCTGAAAAGTAACTGAATAACCCAAATAATTATTTGACTCAATAGTACTTCAATTTCTTATAAATCTCAAAGCATACAAAACACTAACACAAATGTCTTTTTTTTAAATTCGTTAAAGTTTGTAAGGGTTGTTTAGTTTTATATATATAAAAAAATTATTATTATTATTTTTTCCTGACATTAAAACAGGACCAAAATCCCAGTGATTTTGAGGCCCACTACAACGTGACGTAGGAGTGCAGTTTTCCCTGCCCACCAAATTGATTGACAGACGCCATGTTTCTATAATAACATGTACACATGTCTACTGAACATTTATTTATTTTTAATGTTTTTGCAAATAAACTGGGATTAAAACATCTCTTCCAACTCTCTGTGATTTTTCTCTGTGAAGTTTTATAAGTTTAAAACGTTTTTAAAACAGAGCATGTTTGTAATAGACAGTAAAATCGCTGTAGATCTTGACCGCTATAATCACCACAGGCGCATGGTGTCTGTAAACCTGCATATATATGTATATGGCTTGAATAAACTCCACCAAAAATACAATAAATAAGCTTACTTGATATTTTGACTATCATTTGACCTTATTTCAGCTTTATCCATGCCTGTCTCTATTACTGACTGCTGTTTATCTGATGTAATGCAGGAGAAGCAGTGAAAATGGTGGGCTGGGAGAAGTAGCTCATTTGCATTTAAAGCCACGGGCTTCAAAAACAGCTACACTGTACTCAGACAATAAAATGAGCAGATTCTGGAGGCTATAATAAATTATCTGATGGGTATTTTGAGCTGAAACTTTACAGACACATTCTAGAGACACAAAAGACTTATCTTGTAAAAGACGTAAAATTTGTGTCTATTTAAGAAATGTTTAACATCTTCCAAAAAACTCAATGCGTCAAAGAAATAACGATGGCATATAACATATGATTTTTGATATCAGATTTGATTTCTTAAAAACCTAACATGGCAATGAACATGTTTTTGTAATTATATTACATATATTATTTTGTAATAATATTACATATATTTTTTAATATATAATATTACTTTTTTAGTCATGCTTACATTTAATTTAACGTTCATGTTAACTAATAGATAATAGAACTAACAGATAGACAGACAGACAAATAGACAGAACGATAGATAGAATGATAGAACGATAGATAGATTGGATTTACATGCCAACTAATTCTCATTAGATTATAAGTAGACTGTTAGGTTGGGGTTAGGGTTAGTGTAAGTGTAAGTTGACATGTACTTGAAAAGTTTCTTATAGTCAGTTAAACGTCTGTTGAATGTCTGTATCAACATATATTAAGCAGACAGTCTACTAATACTCAAATGAACCATCAAAATAAAGTGTTACCGATAGAAAGAGAGAGACAGACAGACAGACAGACAGACAGACACAGACAGACAGACAGACAGACAGACAGACAGACAGACAGACAGATAGATAGATAGATAGAAAAAAGGGAAATACCATAGTCACTAAAAGACTATTTTTCCCAAATCTGGAGAGCCACATCTTTAATGTGTATCGATGTCGAAATACTCCAGCATTAATTATTCATGGCTAAATGTTTTTATGAGCGATTCTGGACCTGTTACAGCTTGTGCAAGAAAGTCTGAGTGATTTATGTGTGCAGTGAATCCGTCCAGCTGTACAACGCTCATGTAGTTTCTAATAGGGTTGACACCGTACCAAAAACTCAGCACTTGAGACTGAATACCAGCAGATTTCCGATATCAGTTTTGCAGTTGTGCATCTATAGAACCTCAAATAAATTAACACAGTCGTTTACTTGCACGACACAAGATCTACTCAGATACATTTGCACTCCGCCATTTTGGAGCTTAAAATATGCCAGAACAATCTGAATTCCAATTGTGTTAACTTGAATTATTAACAATTGTAATTTAATACAACTGAATATTATATCATCTGAATTTCTGGTTTTTAATTTTAGAATATTGAACGTGATTTTATGAATTTCTTCATCTTACAACTGGAAACTGCATTTTTACAGACTGGATGTCTGCAGTCTATGAAATTCAGAACAAAAAAAAAATCTAAAGTTTGAAAATAGGTAGCTGTATCTGAAATCACATACTTCTATAATTTATAGTATGCTAAAAAAAGTATTCGAGCCAGGTAGTATGTTCGAATTCATAGAATTCAAACAGTACACTGTAAAAAATAAATCCGCAAAATTTACAGTACAAAACGGCAGCTGTGGTACCCAGTATTTCACCGGTAAAAATACAGTACAAACCGTAAAAGTAACTTCTCATTTTTACAGTAAGCTACCATGTTTCATTAATTGATTCCACAGACTATCAGGCTGATGAACACTTAACACACCTCACACAAACTCTTTTCATACCCCTCACTGCACACCATCAAGATGTAGCATGCACTGCACTTTAGCCAATCAACAATACTGCCTACAACCACGTGTACACCTATTCATTGTCTTCTACGTATTGCTGTCAACATTACCAATTGTACATTGTTTTGTTTCTTTTTGAGAGTGTGTTGTTGTATGTTGTATTTGTACCGTCTGCATTTGCACTGTATGTATTTCCACTGTCTGTATTTGAACTGTCTGTATTTGCACTGTCTGTATTCTGCACTGTCTGTATTTGCACTGTCTGTATTTTGCACTGTCTGTATTTGCACTGTCTGGAGCCAGCACCTAAGCTTTTCACTCATTATAGCACACCTGCTGCTGATGATGTGACAATAAAAGGAATTTGATTTTGATGTGATTTGATTTAGAGGTAAAATTCCTGTATTTTGAATTACCAACATCTACACATCTTTTATTACACAGATAGACACGTTAACACAGTCATATGCAGGTGGTGTTGAGAATGCTACATAATGAACCAATGCTCATCATATACAACTTTTCCCACAATCAGATAAGTGTATCAGTGTAAAGAGGGTGCTCAGTGTCATTCACACAGCTACTAAACACCAGTATGGTAACACACATAAAATTAAAGTCATGAAATAAACATTGTTTCAAGAGTTCACACTTAGCTGATGATTGATTATCAAAGCTTGTTTGTCATGCTGTCCCGGGAGAGAGCCCTGAGCTCATAAGATCCTCGAGCTCGGGGCTTCCTCCCGTTTGCAAGGTGAGAGGAGAGTTTGAGCTCAGGTAGATCTCGAGAGCTCTCGAGAAGATTTTTACTGTAGCAATTTTACAGCTTTTTATCGTTAAAAATCACTGCCATTTTTTACAGTGTATTCTAGATGTACCCAGATGACCTACTACTTCTGTCGAGATTTTGAAGTGTGAATCTGATGCACGCTACGCTATTCTATGATGCACCATGAGGGAATTCATGATTGGGACTAAATCAACGCAACTGACCCAGGTAGGTCATGTGATCATGACAAAATGGCAGATATAGTTAGCCAAGTTCCATTTGTACTACTCAAATTCATACTGTATAGAATGTATAGTAACTGTACTTCCAACGGTCGAGTAGTAAACTCAGTACCTACTGAGTAGTAGGCAATTCCAGACGCAGCCATATTGATTTGAAAAAAAAAAGAGTTGTCTTAAATTTTAGAAGGTCAGTATTCAAGTTAAGAAATTCAGATTCAAATGAAGAAATCTAAATTCAAAAAAAATAAAATCTTAAATTTTAAGACGTATAATATTCAGTTTTATTAAATCACAATTGTTAACCGATTGTTTTGGCATATTTTTAGCTCCATACAGCATATGTTTTTAAAAGTTCATTCAGAAAAGTTAGTCAGTTGTCGAATAAGTTATTTCTTAACACAACTAATATTATTTTAAAATATTTTAGACCCGACCTGGTTGCGGACTATCTGTAACTTTTGCCATTTCTAGCCTCCAGCATGCTCACAAAAGATTCAGGTGAACTCTTTTAACTATTATTTTTGTCTTTGTAAAGTTAACACAGAAAGTCTTGCTTCCTTTCACAGTATTCTTCCCTCCATGGCGCCACAGAGACAAGGACATGATAAAAGTGTACACACAAAGACTTCTTCCTTTAAATCCAGGCGTGCTGCACTTCCACAGAAACTCGGTAATAGCAGTTCCTTTTCAAACACTCTTATATTCCTATACTCCCTGTTTCCTTCTTCTACAAGTCAAAGATAAATCACGCACCAAAATGAATTTTCATCTCATTTGTGAGGAAAACTGAAAGAAAGCTTTGGCAAATCAACCAGCAGCCGCAGAATCGGGAAAAAACCCCCACCAAATCCAACAAAAGCAACAAGATCCTAAACTTCACAGAGGTTTATATAGCAATATCAAAGAGAGACCAAAAAACAACAACCAAAAAAGGAAATAAATAAATGCGTGCAGCTGCAGAATCCAGATAGTTAAGAGTTTTGTATTGCACTATGCTGTAAGCTTTTTTTACCGGAATATACAAAATGTAAAAACATTTTCATCTTTTTACATCTGAGGTTTACTTGTTGTGGAGTGAGGGCAATTAAAATGTATTTACAGCTAAGGAAATTAAATAAATAAGAGAGAAGTTATCAGTTTCTCTGAGAGTACTGGATTTACTGGGAATGTCTGAGTAAAATGTGAATGTGTTTTATTGTATAGGTTTAAAAGATTTCTTATTTACAGGATTTATTTTTTCAGAACTTAAGATGACAGTTGGTCAGAATAACGAATGTTTTCAATGGTTGTGATTGAAATTTCATCAGTATTTCACCAAATCAAAGACTAGAGAATACTCAAGTGTCACTCGTATTGTTTTTAATAGGGATAAATGCAACGGTCAATATGCATGCTCTAGCAAAGGAAGCCCCACCCACTAGTAAAGGAACCAATCATCAATCACTATAGACTGACTGTTCTCTGGGGGAGGGGCATGGTCCAGATTTGTGTTCACGACAGTTTCTGCAGCTTCATTGGTATTAACCCTCTGCGGTCAACAATCATGCTGGACTCGATTTGAAAAGTCATTTGAAAGTCATGTTGTACAAAAGTGTCTGCTAAACGACTAAATGTGCCATTATTCAGAGAATTATACTGTGTAACACATAGTTACATAATTTGATTGACAAGATGACGTCTGATTTATTTGCCATTTTGTTTGATTTGAGCACTCAGAAACTAAATTTGTTAAATTTGATGCTGTAAATTATTTTTGGGGTGATTCCAAAGACTGCGTGAAACATATGTGTAAGCTTGGCAAACAGTTCTAGAGAATTATATTTTGCTAGGGCTGGGCCATTTGTCCCGAAAGCAAAATCTTGATTAATTGAACATTTTAACTCGATTAAGATAAATGATGATTTTTTAATGAAGGGTGCACTACTTGAATTTAAAGTAATTGAAGGAAGAACAAACTATTGACCATCTATGATTATTTATTGAAAATCAACACTAAACAACTGAAATAAAAACAAACATTGCCTAAAACTTTTTTCGTATTAATGAAAACAAATAACTTGCACTTTTGTAAACAAAATAAGCAGTATCTCTCCTAAATAAAATAACTCTTGCATATCCTGTAAATAATATTTTAAACAGTGCATTTCCTGAATCTTCTTTAAACAAATGTTTTAATGTAAATAATAATTTGATTGCAAAAAAAAATATGCATCTCTGGCGCAGTTTACAATCATTGACAATGTAGTGCAAACATGCGACGTGTAGTCACATTTTTTGAGAGGGTAAGCGACCACCAGAAGGCTGCGCTGGACCATACACATGCGTTCGATGCAGAAGTATAAATCAGCCTTAACTGAGTCACACAGTAGGGAAAGTAAATGAAAAAAATTGACCTGAAAAATTTGATCGATTATAGATTCTGAATGTCGATTTCGATTACTTTTCGATTAATCACCCAGCACTATATTTTGCAATTTAAAGAGAACTGCATTTCCATGTCTGAGAGGTGTTTCAAAGACTCCACAGAGTGAAATGACTTGCCTTGATGGGACTTTGACCAAACATTGCTTCTTTTTTTTAAACTCTTGATGAAGTTAAATGATTTAAACATTAAACATCTAAACACTAATAAAAACTGTGCAAAAATATAATATAAACAACAATATGTTAATCAATCAGGATTAAATGTTATGTAGTTCACAAAACAAGTTATATAGTTTACAAAACATTTATATCTCATTTACTTTTACACTGATAACAATTTTTATAAATTACACAGTATTTAATTGTTACATGAACTGTATTTTTCTGTAGGACAGTATGTTACTGTATTTGAAAGCTGCACTGTGTAAATTACTGTATATTTTATAGTACATACTGTATACTGTGTACATACAATTCTGTAAACATACAGCAAGATATATGCTGCTGTTTGTAATGTAGATACATTATTGTTATGTACAGTAATTGATTCACAGTAAGTTACTGTCAAACTGCGGCCAGTAATTTACTATAGATTCTACATTAATTTTTAACAGTGTAGAGTGCATGTGCATTTACACAATGTTCAGTACAAAATTGTTTCATTTATTTTAAGTTACAAATAAATTAAATCTGTATACTATTTTATTTTGAGCAGTTCTAAAACAACTCAACTAAATAAAATGTATTAACATCTTCACCAAAATATTTATGCTTTTTTCCGTGATTGACCGAATGACACCGATCAACATCTTCTATCAGAATGGACTCAGAATTACAGCATCACCACAAAAGCTGCAACATAATAATCTATAAATAAATAGCTTATCAAAAAAGCAAACAATTATTTTGATGAATTACACCATTTATAACAAGCTGGAAGAGTCTCAGTCTAATCTGATTTCTGTTGTCCTGCCAGATTCACAAAGCAGACAGAATGAAACACATCCCACTCATCTGCTCCATTCAGCACACATTAAACCTCTTTAGTGCGTAACCGGAGTCAACATTTCTGATGAAATCCACTTATTAACCCTAATCTAAACATTCCAACACACACTTAGTTCTGGTCACCAATTTGGATTTGATTTATTGATTTTTATTGACTGATTTCATCATGAAAGAGCTCAATGGCGGCTTTACTAGCACATAATCTCCTTACAGCTGCTACTGTAGCTCCACAAGCGCTGTAGAGCTTGATACTAATCTCTTTGATATCAGTGTCTTTTGTGTAAAACATTTGTGCTGTGCCGTTGTTTAAAATTTGTTTCATCGTGAAGCTCTAACAGATGCCAGCATGGAATCAGAGGATGGAATCAGAATTTAAAAAACTGCCTGTCCCTTTAAATGCATGAGCTGGAATTTGAATTAGATTAGTGATATTAAAAACATAAAACGTTAAAAAACATTTGTCTCTATTTTGGCAACTTGAGTAACAATATTTATGGGAATTTATGGCAGTTCATTCACTATTGTCCCCAAAAAAGTTTAATTTATTAAATACAGTATATTCCATAGGTGCCACGGTGGCGTAGTGGGTAGCACAATCGCCTGGTCACTGGTTTGAGCCTCAGCTGGGTCAGTTTCTGTGTGGAGTTTGCATGTTCTCCCCGTGGTCATGTGGGTTTTCTCCGGGTGCTCCGGTTTCCCCCACAATTCCAAAGACGTGGTATAGCTGAATTGGGTAAATTAAATTGTCCGTAGTGTACTGTATGTGTGTGAATGAGTGTGAATGAATGTGCATGGATGTTTCCCAGAGATGGGTTGCAGCTGAAAGGGCATCTGCTGTGTAAAACATGTGCTGGATAAGTTGGTGGTTCATTCCCCTGTGGCGACCCAGATTAATAAAGGGACTAAGCCGAAAAGAAAATGAATAAATGAATGAATATATTCCATAGACTGAATTATAAACATGTTACTACACATACAATATATCAACAGTTCATTCAGTTTCTACATGACAGAGTTTAATCAAATAATATATTAATTAAATATAATTTAATAAAGTAACTGACTAATTTTTGGTGTTATACAGCATCTTATGTGTAGAAATCTGCAGAAACTATCTATTTAATTTCAGAAAAAAATATAAATAAATTAATTACATTGAAATAATTTAAATATTTAAGACAACTGAAACATTTTTTGTTATTATAAATATTACATAATATTATTTATGCGACAGTTCTGTCTGGTTCTCGAATTGGATTGGAGTATAGCCGTGCGATATTCTGCAATGACAGCACTCGCAGTCGCACAGCCTCCGCACCCTTATGTATTACTCCACCCACATAGAGTGAATGATAGTAGACAATAAGCTCACTACAGTTTGACAAATATTGCTGCTGTTGGACAACATAATGTACTTTTGAGGCTTTTTAGGTGAGAATGTAGTTGTTTAGATTGTAACTATGCAGTTTATTTATAAGGATAGAGCCCTTGTTTAAATATTTATATTTTCAGAGATTCAGAGCGTCGGCATCCATCAGCCTGTCATACTGAGCAGAGAAAGGCGGTTGACGTTCCGCCACAAAATGGCAACAGAGACCACATAATAAGCCCTTAGAGGAGAAAAACTACAGCTGATCAAATCAATATAAAACAGGTGACTTTCTAAGTCAGTCTGTTTTTTGTTTGTCTTAGTGCTGCATTTATGCCATAGTCTGGTAGTGTTTCTGGTAGTGTGGTAGTATTATATTTAAATATAGTCCATATACATTAGATTAGTTGTTGTTAAAAGCAAATCTGGAGCTAATCTAACAAAATAACTCACAATTACAGTACAAAAATGAGTTGCCCTGTTACGGAAAAATATAAAATTTTAAAAAAAGAAAAAAGAAAAAAAAATCAAGAGAAACAAAAAAATATATACAATTTTGTTGAAATTTTGCAGTTTGTAAATATTTTTGCAATATTTCACATGAATTCAAATGTATTATCGTTCTATCTCTAAAGATGTTCGGTGTCAACATATCCGTTTTGTTCAATTTCACCAAAATACATTACCTATATTCACTGAAATATAAATAAAAATATTCATTTTCAAAATGGGGTGTAATCAATTACACTGAGCCCTGTATATATATACACATACATATTTAAATTATATGGTCACACTATTTATAAACTACAGAATATAAACTATTCATTTAACTACTGAGTAATATTAAGTAACTACATGTACTAAAATTAGGGTTAGAATGTGGGTTAGGTTTCTTGTTAGCTGCATGTAATTATGCATAATTAATTGTAACCATTATGGTATTTACATGGAACAAGGACAGCCTAAAATAAAGTGTTACCAATTATATTTTATTGTTTATATATATATTTATATATTAACTATAATTATACTATTTTAATTAACTACACTTACATTGAAATAAATCGCTATATGATGAATAAAGATTCAGAATTCTAGTTTAGTTAACTGCATGTCTGCATGGAGCTTAGAAACATTTATTTTTTATTTTTAGAAAGTTCTGAATGGCTTGTCAGTGTTTATGCATTTATATATTTGGTAACACTTTATTTCGATGGTCCATTTGAGTATTAGTAGACTGTCTGCTTAATATCCGTTGATACTGGCATTAAACAGACATTTAACTGACTACAAGAAACTTTGCAAGTACATGTCAACTTACACTAACCCTAACCCCAACCCCAATCCTAACCCCAACCTAACGGTTTACTTATAATCTAATGAGAATTAGTTGCAATGTAACTTAAATTCAACAAACGGACCATCAAAATATAGTGTGACCATATATTTAAAAGTAAATGTACATTGTACGCATAAACATTTTCCAACCACCACACAACACACTATCCATCTCTTTGGCTGCTTTTTCATCAATTTTCAGTGAATTTTATTTTTACTTTGGAAATCTCACAATAATTAGCTCACGTTACAAAAGCATGAGTGCTTTGGATCCATGCCACTCTTCAAAAAGGCCATGTGAAAAGCACCTATTGTGCAATAAATGCTAACAAAGCACTTCTTCTAACAAGCAACACCGCTGGCACCATTAATAAGCAGTTAAATCGCACGCTGCTTGTTAATTGATAGAGGCCATCAAAGTGATGGCACAGTTAATGAACATTTCACATCGGCGGTAGAGATTGGGTAGAGAAACTGGCAAAAATACATGGGAGGAACAGCGCAGCATGAAGCAAACGCCTGATGCTTCAGAGTCTTTGTGAATCACAGGAATAAGAACGACTGTGATTTATGGCATTCTGACCTGAATTTCTTGCTCAGAATCAGAGTTTTGTGAAAGATGAAACATTTTCCTCTTTTTTTCACCGTTTAAAGCCTTTTATAATCTCTCCACTCCATGTTTCCATCTTCAACTACTTCTCGCTCTATGATTGATCAATGAAAAATGTATCATTTTATCAATAATTGCTTTATCAAGTATTTTATTCATTTTGGACTGTATTTTTTATATCACAAAGCTACATCCTATCAATGTTATGTAAAATACACGAGTTACGTAAAATCAATGCATTTTTAAAATGGGTCATATGACGCAATTTCATTTTTCCCATCGTCTTTGAAATTTTGTAAGCTGTTTGTACATATATGATGTCCACAAATTCACAAAAGCACATGTTTCCAAACCAAAGAGAATTAAAGCTACGGATCAACCTCAACCTTAGATGCCTCATTCAAACACAACGATGGAAGGTAAACGTTTTATTCTCCCTGTTTTATTGTCGCCACATGTTGTAGATATGCTCTGTATATTTCATTTCTAAAGCAAAACTACTTTGTATAATCAAATCTCACCAATATGTTACATTCTGCACCGACAATCTGTATATTCTACATCACATTTAGCTTCGAATTGATAGAGTAGTAAGGGTATAACATTTCCATCACATTGAGGAATTTGCCCAATCACAATGCACTGGAGAGTTGGCCAATCAGAGCACATTGCACTTTTCAGAAAGTTGAGCTTTGTAAATATCATTTACGTCATTTTAAGGGGAAGAGGTGAGTCTACAATGATATTCTGTGGTATGAGAAAACTTACTTCTATTTTTAAAATATATTTATTATCTGTTTTTTTTTTGTCCTGTTTCTGTAATTCTGTTGCACTGTAGAAGCTCTGTCACGAAAACAAATTCCTCATATGTGTGAACATACCTGGCAATAAAGCTCTTTCTGATTCTGATGAGGAAAATGATGCATTCAAAACCCTTAAATATGGTGGGTGAGAGTGCCTAACGTGCTGTAATCAAAGAAAACACATGCAATTACAAAAAAACGCAACACTTGCAAAAAGAACGGAACACAACGGAAATGTTTCAAGGGGACCCTAAAACACAACTCAACTGATGTGTCATGACTACATTGCTCAGTCCATCATGTTTTAGGGTGCTCTTAAAGGTTTTAAGACACCTGGAGTACTTATTTTTTAAACTTTAACAGATTTGAGTGTGTTGAGCATCATTTAAGACAATGTTAGCACCTGTCAGCATTAATTGTGGGGAAAACTGGATCATTTGGAGATTTTGTGAGTTAATTTCATCTACCAGGTTTAAAATAATTTTTGGGACGCGATCAAAATCTGTGACGTATCGCAAATCTACTAGTGGTGTGATGACGCGTTGATTTTCCATTATTATTCATAGCAGAGTTTTCTTATCCTATAAGAAGACCCTGCTTCTTTATTATTCATGAGAGCATGTGCTTTCCGGAGACAAGACATGGAGAGTCGATATGTGTGTGCTAAGTGTAAACAAAGCAGTGTTTAGTACCATTATCGGAGTTATTGTCAGTCACCAAGGATTCGCTCCTGCATATATGTCTAATAAACTAATAATTCATTCATTCATTCATTCATTTTCTTTTCGGCTTAGTCTCTTTATTAATCTGGGGTCGTCACAGCGGAATTGACCACCAACTTATCCAGCACATGTTTTACGCAGTGGATGCCCTAACAGCCACAACCCATCTCTGGGCTAATAATTCATATAGTTTTGAAAATATTTGAGAAACTTTAAAATTATAAAATTACAGCCTGCCTCTTTATGAACCTCCTAGATTTAAATTAAAACATGCTGAATCGGGCCAATGAGCTCTGACGTTAAACCGAAAAGAGGCCACATGTGAAGCACACCAAACCAACTAGTCGAACCGACACTGATCAACAAAGCCAAATGGCTGACTGTCGGCTTGGTCTGTCCCAGCCCTAAGACACTGACATGATGCCTTGTGTTGACCAATGCCTCATTTCCACTGATTGGTATTGCACACTGATCATGCTTGAAATTCTTGGTGTAGTATACGCCAGACCTCTCAAAGAAAACCATACAGTAGGTCATTTACATATCATGTCTGTTGTGAACTCAAGCTCATTATTTGTTTGTTAGTTTGACACTTTTTTAATCATTAAAACTATATCAGTTGTACTTTTGCTGGAGTATTAATGAAGTTGTCACACAATACTCTGACTTTCAAAAAGAAAAACAATCCACTCCAAAATCACACCACTCCAGTCCTCGTTCCACACATACAAACTCGGCACGGTATTGGGGAAAGACGCTGCTTGACGCTACAGGGAAGCATGTAAAGGGTGGAAGAGAGTTTGCACATAAACATCTCCGTCTCTAGAGGCCGACTGGGCTTGCCTACACACGCTTGTCAGAGAATTGAGAGATTCTGATGGGATTATGTGATCCGCAGATTGGACAAGTGAGTGCAGAGAGACTGCCGGAAGACCTCTCCTCTGGAAAAATGAGGTGTAAATGAAATATGATCGAGCTTGAAGTAGCACTGACCTCCGGAGTGAGGAGGAGGCCCACAGAGAAGCACCACTCCCTGGCCTTCCCGAACAGACACTGAACTCCGCTTGTGGGTTTTGAAGTTTTCCAAGTCTGAAAAAAAAAACAGAACAGAATAAAAACATTCCATTGTTGATTAATGAAAATTTATGCAGCACATTCAAAGTGATTGTGTTATTCCTTATGAAAATAAAATGTTTTCAGTACAATCAGTGAGCCACACAAAGTTGGAGCCTTGGAGAAATGTGTGTGCGTGTGGGTTAAGATGTGGTAAACAGCCTTCAGCTGGACTGTGGGCTGCATCACCACCCATTGCGTCTGTTTATTGAGCAGGTTTAAGCATCTTGCTGACTTGGACTAGAATAAATAGGTGGAAAAAAAAAATAAAAAAAAAAATAAAAAAATGAGGCTGAAAGCTAAGTTCAAAAAAGAAAGGGCCAAACAGACTGGGAAAGGGTCTAACACATATTACTGACAACCATAACATCTTGCTCTTTCGAATACTATAGAGAAACTCCATTTTTTCCAATACTTTACACTACACTGCATTGCTATGTGTTTCTATTGCGTTTTGAGTAGATTTTAGTGCACTGCTATTGAGTTTGGGGAGCACCCACACAGATTCATCTTCAATAACAACTTGAAAAACATATCTATATAATCTTAAAAATGTAGTGGTGCCATAAAATAACCATTTTGGCTCCCATAGAACCTTTCCATGAACAGTTCATAAAATATTTATATTTTTTACTTTTGTATAACTTTGTGCCAATTTACAGAGCCTTCTGTGAAAAGTGGGTGTTCAGTGATGTTAAAGGCTCTTCAAGGAACCATCAACTGCAATAAAATCTCAGTAAAATATCAGTGTACAATTTAATAACATGTTCCATTAGTAAAACTCAATCAAAAATTATTTGGATTAATTCACACAGATTTTATATTTATGATCATTTTCCAGTTTATTGGAGTGACATTAGATATGTAAGAATCTGGTTAGACTATCTTGCGAGCTACTATCAAACGTCACTCGTATAGTTTTGAATGGTGAAAAGTGTAACGGTCAATGTGGCACATTAAGCCAGTACAGGAGCTGGCTTACTAGAGAAGGAGCTATTCATTGATCGCTATAGAATGACGTTTCTCCTGGGGAGATGCGTGCTTTCACGACAGTTTTTGTGGTCAAGAAACACACTGGAATCTCAGTGAATACTTGCTTCACAGACATAAGAACTATATCCACACGAAGCTTGACATCTGCACTTTTAAACAAGCCATCTACACTTAAAAACAAACATTTTTGGTTTTATAATCTGTTTGAAACACAAGGTACAGTCTGTCCTATCAAACGCACATCACATGACAGCAACTACTCAAACACCCACAAACTACCAAACAAAGAACGACTGTCATTTCTGGAGGAGATTTGCCATCAAGACTAAGTTGTGAATTACTTCAGAAGACCAGCGTGATCTGACAAAGCATTTTTCAGAGGATGATAATATGTAAAATGGCCATAAATGAGGGTGGTGTTATGATCCCACTCCTTTTGATTTTGTTTGATTTGAACATTTAGAAACAAAACTTATGAGTGAGTTTTTTAATTTTATTGGTGATTCCAAATATGTATTGTAATCGGATCCTGACAACCAGTTTTGGAGAATTTGATGTTTCCTAATGCAGACAGAATGCCCAAGTGTAATGACTTGCCTTAAAGGGACTTTGCTAATATCTACAAATACATTATGTAGTCTATAGTTAGTGGGTCTATTTAGACTATTTCATAAAGGGAACATTTCTCTTTTTTAACCTTGGTTTTAGAAACTGGATTTTATTTTGGTCCCACTTTATATTAAGTGGCCTTAACTAATACTGTATGTACTTACACCAACATTAATAATTCGTTACAATGTACTAATTGTGTAAATACATGTTTGAAAACCTGTATGTAATTACATCTGTAATTAATTTCTGCAGTTACATTTGTAAATACACTGTTAACCATCACTTACACCTTAACCCACCCTTAAATTTACCGATACCACCAAACATGTCTACCGATATCCCAACTCAAGAGCACCTGAAGTGTTCTTAAATACATATGAACACAGTAAGAACATTGTATTTATTTTTTGATGCAATTACATAGTAGTTAAGGACACATAATATGAAGTAGGACCTTTATTTTAAATATACTTTATTTATTTTCACTACTCATTTAATATTAAAGACAAGTGCAGTTGAAAAAAAATCTTTGCACAACATCAAATATCCCACTATGATACCAACAGTGCTTGTGCCAGTCTTGGTTGTTAAATACAAGCATTAGCCTGGCAGGCACATAACATTTGACAAAACAGTATCATACATTTTGGGTCTTTAGCTCAAATCACACAAAAACCCAGATGGAGGATTTAGATACAATGGACAGACAATTGGCTCTGTTAAACGAATGACATAACTTTTCAAACTGGGCACCAGTCGGTCAATCAGAACTTTCAGATGACAAAAAATGTAAATGCAGTACTCACATGAGTCATACTGTCATTTTTACCTTCTTCTGTGTTCAATATTTTCAGTATTGTTGTAGGGTTAAAGAGATATCTTGGATTCCAACTCTAGAGTAAATACAGTTGAAGTCAGAATTATTAGCCCCCCTTTGAATTTTTTAAATATTTCCCTAATGATGTTTAACAGAGCAAGGACATTTTCACAGTATGTCTGATAATATTTTTTCTTCCGGAGAAAATCTTACTTGTTTTATTTCGACTTGAATAAAAGCAGTTTTTTAATTTAAAAAATATATATTTTAAGGTAAAAATCATTAGCCCCTTCAAGAAGTTTTTTTTTGATAGTCTACAGAAAAAAACACTGTTATACAATAATTTGCCTACAGTAATTACCCTAACCTGCCTAGTACACCTAATTAACCTACAGTAGTTAAGTCTTTAAATGTTACTTTAAGCTGTATAGAAGTATCTTGAAAAAAATATCTAGTAAAATATTATTTACTGTCATCATGGCAAAGATAAAAGAAATCAGTTATTAGAAATGAGTTATTCAAACTAATATGATTAGAAATGTGTTGAAAAAAAATCTTCTCTCCGTTAAACAAAAATTGGATAAAAAAATAAACAGGAGGGCTAATAATTCAGGGGGGTCGATAATTCTGACTTTAACTGTATATAGATAAAACAACTTTTCAAAATATCTTCCGCAGTGTTGCGTGTTTGGACGAATTGTTCATGTATTCAACACAAACACTCTGAACCAAAACTAACACTTAAAGTTTTTTTCTTTCTGAATTTCTTCACTAAAGACTGCATTGTGTTTAAAAGCTCACTGACAGACCTCAATCACAAACCATCAAATCCATAATCGCCGGCAATGTAATTTTACGACGCTTAACAGACTGGGAGTAAAGATGAGGACAAAATCAATGAGTCCCTCCAAACAGAAGAGTGCTCCTGCCTAACAGCGGCGGTGTTTTGCTAGGCGTGAGCCACACATGAGTGCTTTTAATGGCTCCTGCAGTTATCAGGCCCCCTCTGAGTTGTATTCATCACAAAGCATGCCGGCAACCATTACAAGGCCGTTCCAAAAAAATGCATCAAAAAGTGAATTTCCTTCCTTTGAAACTAATTTAGATTTGACAATTGACAGAAAACAATAACAAGTCACAAAAGCTTCCTGTCTGTCCCTTGTGCAATTGTTGCCTAAAATCGTTGGGAAAGGTAATTCGTACAGGATGATCAAATGCATGGATGGCCGCCTTGCCAAGTCTCAGGTGGGAACTGTTGAAATGCACTTCGTTACAGAATCTTTTGTTTTGCAGAGACAAAAATGAAAAACAATTAGGCCATGTGCCTATGCAATAGGCTAACCGTTGGGGGGTAGTTGTCAAGACAAGCAGAGAAGTTAATGCTTGTTTGCTGTTCTAGTGAGTTTGAATGTTGCTTTCCAAATACTAATCGGCAGGCCAATCAATTTAGATAATGACATAGACAATTCATGAGTCTATATATATATATATATATATATATATATATATATATATAGACTCACTCCAGCTTAAAGAGTTTTTTTTTCAGAATTTCTTTACTCAAGACTGCATTGTTTAAAAGCTCACTGATATATATATATATACACAATATATATACAGTATATATACAACCCTAAATAGGAAAAAGTTGGGACAGTATGGAAAATGCAAATAAAAAAAGAATGTAGAGATTTCTAAATTTACTTTGACTTGTAATTCATTGCAGATAATACAACAAACATTTTTTAATGTGTTCTTCATGAATTTTATTGTTTTTTTTCCTTTTCAAAATAAACATGTATTCCAATTTTGGTTCTTGCAATACATTTAGGAAAAAGTTAGGACATGAGCAATTTAGGGCTTGTAATTAGATAAACTGGTTAAATAATGATGTGTAGACACGTCATTGTAATTATGATTTTGTACAAAAACAGAATCTAAGAAAGGTCTAGTGCTTTAGGATCCCCAGTTTGCCAACATATACGTGAGAAACAATGTTAAATAATTGTAGACAGGAATAATAAGGAGAGGAAACAAAGAAAGGAAGACATTCGGATATCTTACCTTCAATAGTGCATAACATCATTAAAAGATTCTAGGAATCTGGAGGAATTTCAATGCATAAAGGACAGGGGTGCAAGCCTAAGCTGAACAACCTTGAACTCTGATCACTCAGGCGGCACTACATCTAGAATAGTCATTCATCTATAAGAAATATCAACACATGGGCTCAGGACTACTTTGGCAAACCTTTGTCAAGTACTACAATACATATATACATTCAAAAATGCCAGTTAAAACTGTACTGTGCCAAAAAGAAGCCCTATGTTAACAGTGTACAGAAGTGCCATCAACTTTTCTGAGGATGCCCATGCATATTTCAACAAGGCAGTGCAAAACCACATTCTTCACACATTACAAAGTCCTGGCTGTGGTGGAAGAGTATACAGGTTCTTGACTGGCCTGTCTGCAGTCCCAACCTGCCTTTAATAGAGAATATGTGGCAAAATGCGAAACGAAGACCTTGTACTGTTGCCCACCTTAAGACTTGTTTGCAGGTAGAATGGGACAAAAATACACCTGAAACACTTAAACACTTGCTGTCTATATTGTGTGTGTGTGGTGTATAAGAGACAAGAATCAAAGCTAAACATTTGCAGAAGCTACTTCAATTGCTTATCTTTCTTTTTACTTCTTACGTAAAAACAATTCAGCTTTTTTTGCTTATATTTAGCAAGAGTACCAATATAAGCAATATTAACATGCATCAATATTTAAAAATCTTAAATCAATTTGAAAGCATCTGTCTAACCAGAATCTGGCTTTCAATAATAAACCTAGTCTATCACGACTGGATTAAAAAGCATGAAAACATCTCTGAAAAATTGAGAGTCTTCATGAATTAATCTGTTTAATTCCCACACCTAAAACCCACCACTAAACTGCAGGCTCTCGACACGACTGGAATAATCTTGAAATTATTTGACATTAAATCACCGAAAGAAAGCACATTTTTTAATGGCATCCCTGTTGCACTTCAAGGATCAAAAAATATAGACGCTGATGTAAAATTTCTGCGAGACCAGCATGCTTTTGAATCGGAAAGCATGAAGTCAGCTTTGCGAGCCCCCGCTGTCATCTCGCTCAAAGGGATTCAGCAGTCGCTCAGCTAAAAACGACATCAAAGTTCAGAGACCCTTTAACTTGAGCGGCTAGCATTGAAGAACACCTCAAAAACTGGCCTCATCTGAGAAAATAATTACCGCCAATATCCAAAACAAGGCTCTATTCAACAGTGCTAACTCTCACGCTGACATTTAATGGCACATATTGCACAAATCAGAAGAATTAACCCACATTAACCTCATCTGCAATGATCCCGGTTCTCTGGTGTCACCTGGAGTGCTGATGCAAAGATGAAGCAGCTCTTTATGGGCTAAATCAATGCTAAATCTTCCTCGCTTTTCCCCCCTAAACGCAGACCGCCGATTGGTTCTGCTTCAGGGCTGGATTTAAAAGTGAAATTATGGCGCTCAATGGTTTATGAAGAAGACTAAAGGTCAGCAAGGATGTGTCATGTTGGCTAGAGGACAAGTCTATTAGGAGGCTTTGGCTAATTATTTCTTAAAACATAAATTTCTTTTTGACCCTGGGAGTCAGCGGCAATTTGAGACACTGCTCTTCTATTAGGGAAAGCAATTCTTGTGCAGTTTTCTTTCTCCCTACAGATTAATATATGACTTTGCGGTAAAGGCTCACACACCTCTGCAATGAGCGATTTGTAATGAAGGAGTAATTTATGTAATTGCTTTTTTTTTTCAGAGAATCAGCTGTTGAAACCATGCTGGTTGAGTTTCTTTTTAAACTGAGGATTGGTAAAGGGGTTAGAAATTACACTGCTGAAAGTCATACTTATTTTATTAACTAGTTCGATGCACAGTGGTCTCTTAAAAGGGTGGTCCACTACGATGTCATATTTTAAACTCTAGTTCCTGTGCAATGTAGCTGTGTGAACATAATATCTCGGAATGTAAGACGCTCAAAGTTCAGTGGAAAGGGAGACATTGGCTTTTACAGAGTTAGCTCAGCTAGGCCTACAGCGAACAAAGTTTGGGGACTACAAAATAATAAATCTGGGTTAATGGTGTCATAAACCCTTCAGGTTACGCGCATACACCCTGTGCAGTGAAGGGGCGTGGCCAGAGGCACTGTAATGTTATAGTAGGTAAAGCTAAAATGCTGTCCAAATGCTGGTTTTCCACAAGAATAGTTCTGTTTCTTTATTTGGGCTTCCGAAGGAGAGAAGAGAGAGAAGTGAGAAGAGAGAACAAAAAGAGAAGTGCTTATGATTTAATTTTAATTATGTTACAGAGAATTATAAAAAAGATATAAGAGCAATTCATTGAAAATCTTTACCTTGCCATAAAAAAATAAACAAAATAAATAAGTTTTCACCAAATTACAAAAACCGTTTCTACATTTTTTTGTGTGTAAGCAAGTATTTTACAGTACTTTAAAAATACTCAGAAATGTCTCTGTCAGTGGTTTCAAACAAATATATTGGATTTACCAAAGTCACACAAGTGCCACTTTCACATCCATAATGGAAAAGTGTCACACCCATAACAAAACTTTTCCCTCATCAATACAAACTGTAAAATAAAATAAAATCAATGATTTTTGTTCTATAGAGAGCCGACTCTTATCCTTTAGCATTATTTCTTTTTGGTTGTGCAATTTAATTCTCAGAATTTCTACAAAATATCTTGTGTACTTTAAACTCGCAAACTTTTTTTGTCACATCCAAAACGCATGTTTATTTTCCCTTATTTAAAATATAAAAATGTTTATACATTTTTCAGATTTTCTGAACTCTGCGGTGAGTAGTTTTGCAAAATATAAACTGATGTTTCAACATAATGTAAACGTAAACTTTCTATGTGAATGTTTTGAGTTTTTACTGCAGGTGTCACATCCATATGCCATATATCTCCTAATGTCACATCCATGGAATCGCTCATAACTCTAGCATTTGATAAAGGACAGCTTCCAGAATCTCTCCCAGGCTCAGTGCTGGATTTGGCTAAAAACTCCCTAAAGAAGGAGCAGCTCCAAACATGATAGAAGAAGCTGTGGATTGTGAGCACTTTTATTTGTTAAAATTGATTATGCATAGCGTCTAACATTAACGGTATGTTGTAGCAAGGACATAAGATGTAAAATACAGGAAATTCTGTTTGGCATTGTTAACAATGTATCAACAAATTCACATGTATCCTTTAAAGCCCTGTAAACATCCACAATCTTCACCAGCGCTGCAGTGTCTCTCTATGCTGCCGATTTACCTGCGCTCCACATCTCAAATAACCAACTTGCAAAAGATATGTTTATTGCGAATAGCCACGAGTCAGATTTTATTTTGGAGAGCAGGCATGAGGTTTACCTGTGTCCTCTTCATTTTCTGTCTGATTCAGGCTCAAACTGATACAGCTAACAGTTACACTGACTGATGGTATTTACACAATGTAGAGGCATGGCACGTCCTGGTGACCTAAAACCAATGTGCGAATAACAGCACATTATGTTAGCTGACCAATCAGAGCCTCTTGAGGGTGGGCTTTTGGAGGGACTAGGAAATATGATCGTCGTTTTTACGTTATCTAAGTAGCTGTATATAATCACAGTAAGATATATGAAAAAAGTAACATGATTTTTTTATTTTTTATTTAATTTTATTTTTTTACGAATGAAGCATTAGCACACATTGCTTCGCAACACAACCAAGCCTTAAAAATATACCCTGAACCACCCCTTTAAAACCCCCTTTTTTGTGCACAAAAGTAATTAAATAAATAACATACATCATATTTTTCATAATGAGATTTTACCTTCATTTTCACTTATTTTATTTCAAAGAGAAGTTTATTATATCATTAATTTTAAATGAAAAATATAAAGACAAAACAAAGCAGATTTATTTACCAAGGGTGGCAATAATTTTGCCCATGACATTATATATAATGTGTCTGCTGATTATAAATATGTTAATACAATGGTCCATTATTAACTACTGTAACTATTAACAACACATTTTCACTTCCTTTAACTTGTAATTTGCTGCTTATTAATTCTTTAGTAAGGTACTTGCTAAGCTTTGGTCCACAGTAGGATTAAAGGATTTAAAAACTGGACAAGGACATAAGTATTAGCAGTATTTGGATAATTATTTCTTAAAACACATTTTTCTTTTCGACCCTTGGAGCCTGCACCATTTCATGACATGAATCTTCTATTACGAAAAGCATTTCTTGTGCATTTTTTGAAGATTAATATGCAACTGCAGTAAAAGCTCACCTCTACATTGAGCGGATGGTAATGAAGGAGTAGTTTATGTAATTACTTTTTTTTTACTGGGAGAGAATCATTCATTCATTCATTCATTTTCCTCCAGCTTAGTCCTTTATTTATAAGGGGTCACCACAGCGGAATGAACCGCCAACTATAGCATCATATGTTTAAGCAGTGGATGCCCTTCCATCCACAATCCATTACTGGGAAATACACTCTCACATTCACAAACACTCCTACACTATGGACTACTTAGTTTATTCAATTCATCTAAAGCACATCTCTTTGGACTGTGGGGGAAACTGAAGCACCCAAAGGAAACCCCAAGGAAACCAACGCGAACACGGGGAGAACATGCAAACTCCTCACAGAAATGCCAACTGACCAAGCCGGGACTCGATCCAGTGACCTTCTTGCTGTGAGGTAACAGTGCTAACCACTGAACCACCATGCAGTGTATTTATTTTATTTCAATATGATGGTAAATGGGTTAGAATTTACACTGCTGAAATTCACACAGATTTTTAGTAATTAGACTTAGTGAGTCTTAAAAGTTGTATTTAAATATAAAAACAACAATAAACATATATATCTGTATCAGGACAGCTGGGCCTTTTTCCCCAAAGACCACCGAACGCTCTTCTTCCAAAGGCCACTGAAATGAATTAGAGTCACAGATGTGTCATGAATTGTACGACGCTTATTGACAGACTGTTAATACTTGTAATACTTGCAAGCTAATTACCCTTATGAATGTCAGGGCATAGCCGGGAATGAGGCATGCAAATTATTCATCATTTGTTCATATTAATGTGACACAGTGTTATGGTCTTTTGTTTTGATGAGGAAATGACAAGAATTCTGATTCAGTGTCTGCAATGGAAGGAGCAGTCAATTCATTCAATATGAATCTATTTTTGCTTATCATTGTGGAGCCACCAGCAGGTGGACGGACAAAAGGGGAAAAATATAATAGATAATAGATTAAAACAAAAAAACAAAGATGAATTTCTACTTTTGAACGCATGAAATCAGCGTTTTTTAAGCTATTTTGGTTCATAAATATTAGTTTCCTTTCCATTTACATATCCATAAATGGTTTCTTGAAAGTCTTGATTCTGGTTGGCTGAAAGGTGTGGAATGAAATTATCTATACCAGTGGTTCTCAAACTGGTACATGTACCACTAGTGGTATGCGGGCTTACTTCTAGTGGTACGTGGAGGAATCGCTGAATAATTAAAGTGAAGTTAATTTCCTCCCCATATTTGTTTTGGTTGTTGGGGGCCTTTCCTGCAGTTTTATATCACAATGGTGACAGGTGTATTATGTTTTATAACTTACTTTTCTGACACACAAAGCCTACTCTAGCGCGCAGTAGGCAGATCTAATTTTTAATTTAAATATTAATATATTTAAAGTTAATGTTTAGATTTTAAAGACATACAAATAAGTCATACATACTGCAACATAAATTTCAATGAGTTTATATACAAATATGATGACATATAGCCCATATTTATGAGGCTCAAGGAACTTGATGAATAGGCTACTTTATAATACTTTTTAGTTGATGGGTGTAACGTCTTAAACAAATTGTCACTGACAATCCTGTACACAGTGCTAATACATTTAGTTATGCACAAATTATTCAAATATAGTTAAAATAACAATACTTAAAAAAAATATTGACACCTAATTAAAGGCTTCTGAGTATCGATATATCAATACTTGAGCATCGATGTGCACATCCCAACCTGCTACAATACTGTATTTCAATACCAGTCATTATGGTGGTTAGCTCTGTCGCCTCACAGCAAGAAGGTCGCTGGTTGGGCCACTTGACTAGCCTATTCATCAAGTTCCTTGAGCCTCATAAATGTGGGCTAAATGTGAATCAAATTAACCTTATGAGTCATTTAAACTTAAATCATAACTCATAAAATTAAGTTACGATTAAATAAGTTAAACACGATTAATGTTGTTCAATAAGGATACCCTTCCAGCTGCAACCCAGTACTGGGAGACATTATGGTGGTACTCGGAGAGAATTTTTTTTTTTCTGACGTGGTACTTGGTGAAAAAAGTTTGAGAGCCACTGATCTATACTAAGGCTGCTGAATCTTTGATTGGCTGATAAACATTACAACGTGTGTTAAAGTCAGTGAACTGAAGTAGTTCAAAGCCGGATTGCACAGTTCCATATCACTACGCTGAGTGATTTCAGTTATTTCACAGCCTGCAACTGAAGTCAAAAACAATCAAATCAAACTAAAAGGCTTTGGATGAGATTGGCAAGGAACTATTTTTACACGCAGGACAAAAAACCGACAAATACAACAACTTAACAGTGCCTTGAGGTGTGGTGACCATAGCGTGAATGAAATAACTGACTCCGGTGCATTGAAATATTGGAAAATAATGTATACCAGAGGTGATGATGCATTACAGTCCATCGTCAATTTTTTTCTTAAAGATTCTGTAAAATAAAATAAGGTTTTTTAGATGTGAATATCAGTATGTTAGTTTTAAGGATATTTATAAGCTAATGTGCTACAAAACTGTGACAAAATTTGCCAAAATGTCCACACAAGCTTAAAATACATTGAAACTGTATTTGGTCCACAAAACATGAGGAACACAAGGTACACACGCGCACACAAGCAAAATGAAGCAGAATTGCAGCTAAGTTTCCGAAATCCCCGAACTTCAAGGCAAACCGTGTCTGTAGTAGCTGGACTGCGGCCAGCGAGCCGCAAACCAAAAAGCGGGCACTTGAGCACTTATGATTATAACCCTATTGGATTGTACCTCAATATGATGGGAAGGCAACAAAGGGCCGGGCTGCCACTTTCATGTCAATGAAACACAAGATGTTAGATAAAAGACTAACAGAAGCCATAAAACTGAGAGCCTACAAGAACAAAGTGGACAAACACATTCAACATCTGAGGTACTGAATTAATTTGAGGCACTGAAAAAAGAAGAGATTGTCTTTTTGGGTATATTTTGGAGGGAGATAAAAGCCGATGCGGTTTTGAGAGGGGACATATGGTCGTCCGCAGTGCGATCCTGTTTTGATCGCAGCCGGTTCAGCTTTATTGGGCGGCTGACAAACCGAGTCTGTCTTTTTTTTTTTTTTTTTTGGAAGGTAACAAGTGGTGCTCCTGCTCCATAAACAAATAGTGAAAAGAGCAAAGGGACTATTGTTGTTGAAAGTCCTCAGCGGGCTGTTTTTTTCAGGACAGCACACAGCTGAGACAAAAAGCACATGAAATACGTGCAAAGGAAGAGGAGGGTGCACTTAAACAAATGCTTCTAAGGCAAGACACTGTAGGTGAAGTGGGTAAAAAAAATACTAATATTTATCACAATCCTTTAAAAAAAATCATTTTTAACTTAAGAACTGGAAGCATTTTTGTGAACATTTTTTTTTCTGAAATGTTCAATATGAAGAATTTAAACACAAAAATCTTAACACTGGGTGAACAGTTTTTGTCACAAATCAGTCAATAGTTTTTACATTTAAAAAATGTACATGATCAATAAGTCATGACAAGGTGACATGGTGGCTCAGTGGTTAGCTATGTCGCCTCACAGCAAGAAGGTCGCTGGTTGGGCCACTTGACATTGCTGTGTGGAGTTTACATGTTCTCTCCGTGTTCGTGTGGGTTTCCTCTGGGTGCTCCGGTTTCCCACACAGTCCAAAGACATGTGGTATAAGTGAACTGAATAAACTAAGTTGGTCATAGCGTATGTGTGTGAATGAGAGTCTCCCAGTACTAGGTTGCAGCTGGAAGGGCATCCTTATTAAACTACATTAATCGTGTTTAACTTATTTAATCGTAACTTAATTTTATGAGTTATGACAGCTGTTTTAAGTTAGTTTAATATAATTTAAGTTTAAATGACTCATAAGGTTAATTTGATTCATCTTAAAAATGTAAGCCAACCAGTATTTTTTTTTAGTGTAGCAATTTAGAAAGAAATGTGAATAAATTAGTTTTCTATTCTGTATGCAGGGGTTTTCAAAGTGTGATATGCAGTACTACATGGATTTGGAGGAACACATTGGCTTTGTCTCTTACAATCCCCTATAGTTCATATTATGACCACTTATTCCACGCTTCTTGAATAGGAAGGTGGGGTCAATTTAATAAAAAAAAGCACTGGACCTGAATTAAATGTTAATTTTAGAAATAATAGCATTAAATTAACCCTCATGTTGACTTAAATGACCATCAATATTTTAACAGCAAAAAAAAAAAAAAAAAAAAAAAAAAAAACCAACATTAGAAAAAAAAAAAAAATTTCTATTTTCATGAAGGCTGTAAACATTTAGTGTACAATGGTGGCCCTTCAGGTCAATTTCGACCAGCTAGCTATAAAACCATTTTTACATCACAAAAACTACTGGCACACACCAACACACTAAAGCACACACACAGAATCACACAATAGGAATCTGTTGCTTTAACTTTTATAAATACTGTCTTGCTAAAAAAAAAAAAAAGCATTAGAAAATACACCGTTTACTTTTGTCAAAAATTAGTGCTGTCCACTAAATAATTATTGGTGAAACAACTCCACACTGATGAGGGAAGACATAGACATTCACAGAGTTTATAATGAAGACAAGGTTGTTTCTTCATACCAAATTTGAGGATAGAAATTAAATCTGTCTGCTTCATTTAAGAGGTTTAGAGAAGGCAGGTCATTTTTGACCTAAAGGACAAACGGTGTATACAAAATAATGTTTTATTTTTCGATGCCAGTGGTGTAGAGGTTAGTGTGTCGACACGTGTACTGCGGTGCTCACGGCGACCCGAGTTCAAATCCTGCCTTGTGGCCCTATGTCGATCCTTCCCCTCACTCTGCTCCCCATGCTTTCCTGTCAATACTCTCTACTGTCCTATCTATTGAAGGCGAAAAATTCTAGACCATGTGAAACTGAATCAGGAGATCTGAATCGATACCCAATCCTTTACAATATGGGTTTTGAGTTCACTGCCATATCAGCTTTTTCATGACAAAGTAGATACAATTTACAAACATTTAATAAAACTACTTTTCTATAATAAAAGAATACAACAATAAATAAAACAGAAATTAAAAATCTAAAACAGTTTTAAAAATGTTTACTTTTTATTAAAAATTCTACCAATTTTAAAGCATTCAAATAATAAAAAAATCCTTTAAAGTCTCTTTAGCTAAAATTACTTCATGGTAACATTAGAAAGGGCTTTGAAAAAGTATATGTTTGACATTTAGGCTACTACTGAAATATTCACATTTTATTCTACTTTTTTATAATAAAATAATACAACAATAAATAAAACAGAAGTTAAAAGTCTAAAACTGTTTTAAAAATGTTTACTTTTTATTAAAAATTCTACCATTTTTAAAGCATTCAAATAATAAAAATAAATCCTTTAAAGTCTCTTTAGCTAAAATTACTTGATATTAACATTAAAAAGGGCATTGAACATGTATATGTTTGACATTTAGGTTACTAATGAAATATTCATACTTTGGAGCAAAGTCTCCTTTTTGAGTAGACGCCTTCAGAATATTGTGTTGAATAAATCCATGGCGTTTGATGCATACATTTCTGAAATGGACATTTTTGATTTGCTGAATATGCGAAATGATCATCCTTTAAAAATAGATATTGTAATTGACATCTACAGACACCAATTGTAATGTAATGTCATGTGTGTATTTAAACAAAGCATTTATTGTGTAGCACTTCACAATAATAAGGGGCAGGGGGTGGGGGTCTCTCCACACCACCACCAGTGTGCAGCATCCACTTGGATGATGCGACAGCAGTCACAGGACAATGGTGCCAGTGCACTCACCACACACTAGCTAGGTGGAGTGGTGAGACAGTAAAACAGCCAATTCGGTGGATGGGGATGATTGGGAGGCCGTGATGCATAAGAGCCAATGGAGGGAATTTGGCCAGGACACCGGGGTTACACCTCTACTCTTTTAAATGAGTAGTTAGAGCAAGTATAGCAAAACATTCAAATAAATAAATAAATCGAGTGTTAACAGTTTATGCCTGCAGTGTCTGTCTTTAATATTCACAGCTAAAACCATTCACTTATTTGCCCTGAAGAAAAACGGCATAACGGCATCCCGCACCAAGCACTAGCATGAAGAGATGACTTTAAAGAGAATCCCTGAAAAGAGTTTGGGCTGAGGGGGATCCAGATGGTTTTCAGCAAAGGCAGTGTTATAAAACAGAAATGTGGTAAACAGGTGTTTATCACAGACACATGCATGAGCTCAGTCAGTGCTTTACAACCGCTTCAGCTTCAGGACAAACAGAACATTTCACACATGAAGCAGTGGCCAGGACATTTGCAACTGTTTAATGCATACGATTAATCATGTACTTAAAATTGGATGCGGACAGTTGGCAAACTACATGCAAAATATGGTAAACAAGACAAACTGATAATTCTGAAAAATCATATGCAGTGGAAATGCAAATAACGGCAGAACATACACATTCATTACAACCTACTGCAGGAGTTGAGCAGCACTGCTCTAAACAAAAAATGAAAAACATAGGTAAATAATTTTTCAAAAACAATTGGGAATATCTAGGCAGAAAATAAATTTAGAAACAAAAAATGATTAATAAACCATTATAGCTATATTACACAAAGCACTGCTAAGTTATAAATAAAATATAATAAGTTTTTATTAAATTAAATTAAATTAAATTAAATTAAATTAAATTAAATTAAAT
>CAIGQQ010033975.1:3934146-3944652 GCA_903798035.1 Danio albolineatus | reverse complement strand
ACAAAACAAAACAAAACAAAACAAAACAAAACAAAACAAAACAAAACGGTGTATAGTATGTCACACAGCTTGGTCCTCACATTCTGCACTAGGTCAATCAAGGTTAATATGCATATATCAAATACAGCTCTTACTGTAAAAACCACGCTATTAGTGTGCTGTTCTGAAAATTGCCTCAGTCTCATTAATCTATTGGCTGGAACAGGACTTTATCATTGATGTGCGAAAACGGTGGCAGTTGAACCAATTAGCTGTCAGTCGTACTGTAGCTTTCAAAACAGCAATAACAAGATGCCTGAATGTGTTTTACTGAATCTCATTTTTTGATATCTCATTATCAGCCCATATAAATGATGACTGAATCAGACTGAATCTGGCCCCCGAACAACCTGTGCTTATGTGAGATGCAGACAGAGCGAGAGAGAAACAAGAACGAAAAAAACAAACAATACAAGCAGCCTCTCTCCTCAGGGAAAACATTTCCATTTTGATCATGTTATCAGCCAGGGGAACAAGAGCTGGCGTACTGTTTGTGCCATCAGGTCTGCAGTGTCCTGTCTGGACCTGATCTGGAGCTGCTGGTTTGATCAGAGACTAGTATGTGACTTACAGGCAAAGGTTAGACTGGCCTCCCTGCTGACAATCGTCCCGAAGGAGTTGGAAGCAAGGCACTGGTACGTCCCGGCGTCCATGTCTTTATTGAGGTGGTTGATGCGAAGGTTTCCTCCAGTGAGGCTGTGATGGGAGCCGGGTTTAGGGTTGACCACGCTGCCATTTAGCTTCCACCTGCAAGACAAAGCAGTTCACAGTTCAAAGATTTCAATTTGAACTCATATATTTCCTCGTACATGACCTTTTATCGCCAAATCATCTCAGCAAGGCTTGTTTATAGTATGATATGACTCTCTCTTTTTCTTTCTCAAAAATAAGAGCATCGGAAATAAACAAAATATATACGTAATTTATACTGTAAAACACTTTACACTAAAAAAAATAAAACCTTTTAGTGACAGAATTTTATGTTACAAAAAATTATTGTGAAAAAAATGTTTCATGGACATGAGGGGGCGGCATGGTGGCTCATTGGTTAGCACTGTTGCCTCACAGTAAGAAGGTCACTGGTTCAAGTCCCAGCTGGGCCTGGCATCTTTGTGTGGAGTTTGCTAGTTCTCCCCGTTTTCGTGTGAGTTTCCTTCTGGTGCTCAAATTTCCCCATAGATGAATTGAATGAACTAAATTGACCGTAGTGTATGAGTGTGTGTGTGAATGTGAAAGTGTATGGGTGTTTCCCAGTACTGGGTTGTGGCTAAAAAGGCATCCGCTGTATAAAACATATGCTGGATAAGTTTGTAGGTCATTCCGCTGTGACGACCTCTGATAATCAGGGATTTAGCTGAAGGAAAATGAATGAATGAATGAATGAATGAATGAAACCTATGAGATGCATGTGTGCACGCACGCACACAACAAAATACAAAATAACAAAAGAAACCAGCAGGAAAAATCTGAAAAAACTTAATGGTGAAGTCATGGTGAAAATGATAACAAATCTTTCCTAAAAAACTGAAATATGTCTCGACTACAAAGTCAAAATCTTAATACATTTGATATTTTTCAAACTAGCTGTTGTTTTTTAACCGCAACACATACAAACATTACAAGCAAAACACTTAACAAAATAAACATTTTTATTTAAAATGTTAAATACAAACAAAAAACAAAAACTAAATAACAAACAAAATAAAAACTTTGTTAAATAAAAACAAAAGCAACAGTAATACGTTAAAAGAACTTAGTAGTTGGAGTTTAGCTTTTAACTTGCATGCTACTGTATGTGACTTAAGTATCCTTATAACTAGATTACTAATAAAATATTAGTAATAATAATAATAATATTATATACATAATAATATTCTTTACAAAATTAAAATTAATAACAACTGATATTTATTCAGTTGAAGTCAGAAGTCAGAATTATTAGTCCTCCTGAATTATTAGCCCTCTGCATTCATTTTCCCCCAATTTCAGTTTTACAGAAAGAAGATTTCTTCAACACGTTTCCAACCATTATCATTTTAATACCTAATTTCCAATAACTGATTTCTTTTGTCTTTGCCATGATGACAGCACATACAGTACAGTAATAATTTACAAGATATTTTTTAAGATTTAGCTTAAAGTGCAAATTAAAGCCTTAACTACAGTCGGTTAATTAAGTTAACTAGGCAAGTTATCGTAATTAGGCAAATCATTATATAATGATGGTTTGTTCTGTGGACAGTCGAGAGAGAGAAAAAACAAACATCGCTTAAAGGGGTTAATAATATTGACCTTAAAAACTGCTTTGTTTCTAGCTGAAATAAAACAAATAAGACTTTCTTCAGAAGAAAATATATTATCTGAAATACTGTGAAAAATTCCTTGCTCCACATATATATTATACATTTATACTAAGGAACTGTTATAGTAGTTACATTTTGTTCTTATTGTGTGTCAGTCTGGATAAAACCATCTGTAAAATATGTAAGGTATCAAATGTAAAAGCACTTATTATTATTCTCTAAAATACTACTACTGCAAATCCTCGCAAATCCTCAAACAGTCCAGTCAGTCTCTGCAAAAAAATAAAAGTAACAAAAAATAAATAAAAACGCTCCGGAAGCAGGATGTTTTACACAACTATCGGGTGTTATCAGACGAGTGAGTACAAATCTGGGCTGGTGACACAAAAAGTTGTAAGTGTGATCCCACATAGAGACAAGCAGTGAACCACACTGAGTTACAGATACGCACGGCTGTTATTAGACTCCAGGGTAAAGCACTTAGTACACTACACTAACTCCAAGGGGATTGTCCTCGCAATTAGTACACTGTAAAGTGCTTTGCATAAAAAGTGTCTGCTAAATGAAAAGCAACCAGCTGTGGTCCTGATAAATTCAGAAGCCTGTGTTTTTTTTCCCCTCCCCCCACACCAAGATTAATGTCCAGAATGGCACGGCTTGTGACCATCCATCTTGTTGAGCACAAAGTCATACAGCATCAAATGTGAGCTTTATCACAGTAGAGCACCAATTAAAACTAATATTTGCAGCGAGCCCCTCTGTATTCTATAGCATGCGATGTGATTACAACAGGAATTGACTGAGATTAGTGAACGATAGAATTCATTTAATTTATCAGGTGTATTCTCCAACCCTCCAAACAGCATTATTAAAACAAACAAGCCGGCGAATCAATACAAAAACCCACGTCTAAACTAGAGTTTGAAATATAGCTCTCTTTTTAGCATTAACAGTGGTGATGGCATGAAAGCAATGCTTCGAGGTTGTGTGCTGTGTGTAATGTGGGGCTGAATGATTCACTGAAATCAAATTGTAAATGCGATATGGCTTTGTGCAATTATCCAATCACAATTTAATGAAATAAATATGTGCTGTTTGTTTTATTGTGAACATGCAAGCAGCTCATCGTTTAGTGTTTTGTTTTAAGGAGTTCTAGTGCACAGAGCTGAAATCGTTTTTATCGAAGACGTGAAGCTCTGAGGGATGGTAGTACCCACGCATACCTGTCAACCCTCCCGTTTTTGCCGGGATTCTTCCATATTTTACAGTTCTATCCCGCTATCATCCTGTAAAGGTATTTTCCCGTATTTCTCCTGTATTTTCAGTCTTTCTCTGATCGTCCCTATACGCAACCCATCCCGCCAAACCACCAGGGGCCGAATCTTGCTCTTAAATGTGAGTCCGTTCTGTGCTTTCGGTTTATTTAGGCATGAAAACACTTTGAAATAAATATAAAAACGGCAGGATTCCCTTTCCTTTTATTACAGGTGCCGTCGTCCCTCATGCAATCTTCAAAACAAGTCATATAGCGATGTGTGACTCAGCTGACGTGCTCCATAGTGATAAATAGATGCTGTTTCCCAAAGGCATCTATATGCCCATGGCATCTATAATGGCATCTATAATGTCTAAGCAGGGGTGTCCAAACGTCGTCCTTGAGGGCTGGTGTCCTGCTGAGTTTAACTCCAACTTGCTTCAACACACCTGCTAGGAAGTTAGTATATCTAGTAAAGCCGTGGTCACACTGCACCTTTCGCCCCATAGACTTCCATTCATAGGCATGTGAAAAGCTTGTGCGACAAGTTTCACATTTCGCTACATTAGAAAGCCCAAGCGAATTCTGACCTGCGAATTCGCATCACGTGATTGCATGAGACTAATAGAAGATCAAAACGTACAGAAATGTAAAATATGGAGCAATCGATCGCTTCATCAACTTTGTTTTTATCTTGCCCCTTTTCATAGTGCAGTACTGACAAAACTTTGCAAGCACAAACTAGCGTGACTGTAGCTTAAGACCATGATTAGCTGGTACAGGTGTATTTGTTTCAGGTTGAAGCTAAACTTTCCAGGACACTGGCGCTCCAGGACCATGTTTGGACACCCCCGGTCTATAATAATGCTTACTTTATACAGGCCGATGGTGGTGCTAAAGCAATTCAAAGTACAAAGTCACTCATAATATCTTCTTAAGCTATTAGATACGGACTCGCTAGGTGATCTGTATGACAAGCTCTACCTTCTTGTGAATGAGCACAAGAAGAAAGTATATCTAAAACATACAGTAAAACGTATTTCAGATTTGTAGAAATGTAGACAGTGCCCTCTAGTGGATTTGAGATCTGAAACGTACAGCGAAAGGTACCTGAAACAATGTATTTTATTATTTTGTCATATTTAGCTTTTTTTCATCCTTGAGTCCTTGATTAACTAAATACATATTTAGATTTTTAATTTCATGTGTATATAGTTTTGAAAACTATTCCAAAGATTGTCATCTGCAGATTGGAATCAAGCAAGACAAGACATTCTCTGGAGTCTGACTATCAAATGTTATTGAGAAAAAAAAAAAAATGAGTCTGCACTCTTAAAACAAATGGTTCAATATAGAACCACAAACGGTTCTATGAAGCGCTTCATATATGGAACCCCAAAAAGGTTCTATATAGAACCATTTTAAGGGTTCATTAAATAGAACCCCAAATGGTTCTTTGAATTCAAGTTAGATGGTTCTATTTAGAACCATTTAAGGGTTCTTTTTATTTATTATTGAATTATTGTTACTTATTAATAAATAAAAAATAAAACCAATCCAGACAATTCAAATTGTTTAAATTTATTCAATTCATTATACAAAATATTTTTTTAAATATTTAAAATTGCACCTCTGCATACTTTGCATTGGACAGCAGATCTACCTTAACAGTTTAATGGCATTCAACACTGTTATTGTAATGACTTCACTTTTATAAGCTTTTTTACTGTTTGAACAAATACAGAGCTTAACTTTCACACATCTCTAAACGGAAGAGAAATATATCACAATGCAGATGGAAACAATACACAAACAATCAAAACATCTATTAAATAACACTACAATTTCAAAAAGTGGATGGTACCTGCATGTATTGGTCATCACAACATCCATTTTTATACATAATTTAATAAGAAACATCACTAAAACATTGCAGAATGATTAGACAAAACACTGCAAACAGCCATTCCACAACCTGTAGCATGTCCATGTCAGTCAGCCTCTCTTATAAGGTAAATAGTTTTGTCCATGGGTGGCACAGTGGCTCACTGGTAAGAACTGTCACCTCACAGCAAGCAGGTCACTGGTTCGAGTCCCGACTGGGCCAGTTGTCATTTCTGTGTGGAGTTTGCAAGTTCTCCCAGTGTTCATGTGGGTTTCCTCTGGGTGCTCCGGTTGACCCCACAGTCCAAAAGCATGTGTACGGTATAGGTGAATTGGCCATAGTGAGTGAATGTGTGTAGATCTATGAGAGAGTATATGGGTTTCCAAGTGCTGGGTTGTGGCTGGAAAGGGCAGATTAGTTGGTGATTCACTCCTCTGTCGTGCCTCTGATAAATGAGGAAGTAGAAGGATAGCGAGTGAGTGTTGTCCATTGTAATACTGACACTTCAAGCCTTGGTGGAATCAGGAGAGCTGCTGAATCCTGGATGGTGTAGGACCTTTGGATTTCTGTAAAACAATATTTTAATGTTGAGTACTTTTAACCAATTAACATAAGTCATCAAATAGAATTACAGTTATAATCAATACAATTAAAGTGTGTGTGTGTGTGTGTGTGTTTGGGGCAAATAGTATGTAATATAGGGAGTAGTTACCTTCTGCGGTTTCCGCTGCTGGTCCAATGAAACTGTCATGGAGCACTACCTTCTTTCCGTCCCTTTTTGGGCCATTTCTTTTAAAGATGTTTCTGTGTTCTTCACCAAGTTTTCTATGCAGCATCCTAAATGCAAAAAAACATTTTGGTTACTTCATGTGTAAGTTTCCAAATGACATATTTTCAGCAATACAAGTTTCTTAAAGTCATCATGGACGCAAAACTATTTGGCACACAATGTAACAGTGTTTACTCACAAGCTGTGGCACTCCAAGAAGAAAAAAACTGCTCCATTAGTTCTGCAAACCCCTCCATAATCTGTACTCTGGAAAAGGGTGTTTCATTCGGTTCTTGACTTATGAGTATCTGGTGTCGCATTCCAGGTCCATCACAATCTGAGGTAGGAAGACAGCATTTTAGAGTGTGTAAATATGAATTTATATCACAGAATTAATCTACCTTTGGCATAAAATGTATTGAACTGAACTTACCTTGTGTTAAGTTCCTCAGAGTACAGTTCACTTCCTTTTCATCCCATTAATTTGTTTCATTTTGCAAGATGATTGATGAGCTCACCACTGAAATCCTTTCATTTTTAAATTTGTTTTGCAGACATTCCAACAAGGTATCCTGTAGGCAAATTTACACTTTCTTTTAAAACATATTTTCTTTGCAGGACTTTTTTAATAAGCAATGACCTTAATATTCTCACTGTACAAACAGCAGCAATAAGTAATGGAACATTTTTGTGATAAATATATTATTTCAGTACACAACAACCAAGTCTGACATATGCATGTTATAAAATACAATATTTACCAGGTGTCCTTGTTGATGATAATTGTGTCACAATTATGGATGTAACGCATGTCCTTCTTTAAGCTGGGATCCTTCCTCTTCAAAGCTATTTGTGTCCTGCAGCCCAGGTTACAATACAATGTTAAAGTCTTTTATAATATTCATTTCATAATACTTAATACAGTTTGTTTAGAATTAAAAGCAATAATACATACCGAGCACAAGATTTACGATGCAGTTCAGTTTCCAGGCTGTTTGAAGAAAAGAAAGATATACATTAAAATATGAATTTTAAACTTATTTAGCACAATATATACATATATGTAGCCTATATTTAACAAGGTTCAACATTTCACAATACATTTAGCCTGCATGTTTGTATGTCCTTCATAAATAACACCTGATCTTTAATCTATGGGTTATTAAAATATGTTTTGGCTTTGAAAGGTTTTAATAATACACTTAGCAATCATCACAATAGCGCGTGCATAGACTCGGGCGGGCGGGCGCGTGCATAGACTCGGGCGGGGCACGAGCGCGACATGCTCCCTTGCGGTTTTAATGCAGACTAGCCGGCGTGTACACTACTTTACAGAGTTTAGCCCGAGTTAAACTGGGCTAAACTCACACACGAACAAGCTGGGAGTACTTGTTTGTTCAAGGTTGGAGATAAAAACAGCACGAAAGCGGAAATCGGCTCATAAGAAGTTACCATTAAAAGAGCGTGCACGCGCTTCACGCTGCCTCTCAATGCCCGCCATCGAATAACGCACCTGTTTTATTGTTATTGATATTTTAATTAATACTGACAAACAAATAAAGCGAAACTGTAACTTATTTCGAACAAAAAGCAGAGCAAAGTCAGCTTGACACAGATTTCTGAAGCGAAGGCTGTCGACAGAGACCATCAGAAACTTACAAGCACAGTATTAATCCATATTAACGTTACCCCTTATTCAGTCTGACACCATATAACACAAGGGAAGAGAAACATTACCCCGTAATACAAAATATTTCATTATTATAGTTTTAAAAGAGTAATAACGTACCTGAATGACGCAGCTGCAAAAGCGGAGTTCTCCTTTTCAAAAATTAACCGTCACTCTCCAGGCTCGTCACCACCAGTCCACAAATGAATGACGTCACCAGAGGGCTTTTTCATGATTATTACTTTAAAACAATTTATTAAACCATAACAACACACTGTACAGTCTGAACAAACTGGTTATTTAATTAATTTCACAAAATAATTCGTCAAAAATGTTTAATATTAAGCATATATAAATATTAGTTATATGGTAATGTACAAACCTGCGTGAAACAAAAATCCCATCATACATTGATTAGGTTTTTGACCATAGCAGTCATTTTATTAGGTTTTGACTCAAAAAGATTTGTCTCTCTGTGTTATAGCTTATTATTATTTATAATCTTTACTATATAATTATGTTATAAATCTCACATTATAGAACCATTTTAATCAAAAAGGTTCTTTGCACTCAAAGGGTTCTAAATAGAACCATTTTTTGGGTAAAAGGTTCCACTGGCCAAGTATAGAACCCTAGGGTTCTATATAGAACCTCAAGGAACCTTTTTTTTTAAGAGTGTGCGAGGCACTAATGTCATCAGCTGATTGTGTTAATGAACAGAAAGGTTAACAGAATGTTAAACTTTAGCATTTGGACAAAATGGAGCATGGTCCCAAATACCCAATGCTTAGATTCTTAAATAAAAAAAATAAAAAAAACATAAACATAACATTTGATGAACACATGCAACATATGATTCTAAAGTAGTATGCAAACCTTTATGTAGATCAGGCCTTAGGTTGACAATTACATTATATTTTCCTCTAAATGGTCATTCAGCAGACTGTGTTTTTCATCAGTGAATAATAATAATAATAATAATAATAATAATAATAATAATAATAATAATGATAATAATAATAATAATAATAAATACAATTATTTCTATAAAATTATTATTATTATTATTATTATTATTATTATTATTATTATTATTATTATTATTCATTCATTCATTCATTTTCTTTTCGGCTTAGTCCCTTTATTAATCCGGGGTCGCCACAGCGGAATGAACCGCCAACTTTATTATTATTATTATTATTATTATTATTATTATTATTATTATTACTATTATTATTATTATTATTATTACTACTATTATTATTATTATTATTATTATTGTTGACAATATATGAACCTTTTTATTAGTGCTAGCTATAGGCAAAGATTAATAATAATTAAGTTTTGCCGAGCACTATTTTTCATTAAATCACAGTAATTATTGGAAACTTTGCAATAATATCTCCTCTAAAGGATTCAGGCCTAGTTCTGAGTTCTAATAAGTTATTAATAACCAGTTATCTTTTCAACAAGGCAAAAATATTTCACTGCATGAATGTTTAACCATTTGACAAACAGGCAGTTTTTTCCTGCTGTCCTAGCATGGATCAATAATTAAAACATCATCTCTCTTTCAACCTCCCACTGCAGCAACTTCACTTTTTTAAGATCCAATAAAATAGGTCGAAAAGATTTTCCTACCTGCAGACATCTTAAAAGGCTCTATCTTTTTTTTTTAAACCAATATCAAATCGCTACATAAGGTGTCAGACTGCTTACAACCCATATTTTACTTCTGTAATGTGACGGGACACCTTTCTGAGAGAAATATGCTGTTCAAATGGAGGGTGATAGTTGATTTTATCCATCTGTAATTTGGTCATGAAAAGTGGCCTCTAAATGACAGACGGTTGGCGGAGAGGAGTTGAATGCTGAAAAGGACATTTTCATCTGATTTTAGACAGAAATTCTGAAGACTGCTTCTTTTCCATTTGAAATAACACGCACGGATGAATCATTTACAATAAGATTAGGGACTAAATCATAAAATACACATTTAGCCAGCAGCCACAGTGGCTTTTTTGATTTGCGAGTGTGTTATATATGCAAGGTGCCCCTGTTTGTGCCTGACAGGGTGATGAGGCCTACAGGCTCAATATGGTTAGGGTTAGCGGCAAGTTTAGGGTTATGTCCTCGACCGCCTGTCAGGCACAAAGCAGGGCACCTTCCACCAATATCAGCTGCAGATGTTGCAGCAGACAGCATTGCACTGGACTGAAGCTGCTACATGTCTCTGTAACCATTTAGGAGGGCATTCACTTCAAAACCAACATGTAGTGCTGGGTTGCTTTTACGGCGTTGCACATTTACTACTTCACACATATAATGTCGTAATAATAAGCTTGTGGAATACTGTGCTTTATTTTTCAGAAAGAGCAGGGTTCAAGGAGGACTTATTTTTGCCAATTATTTGTGGAAATCACATTAAAACAAATTACATAAAAAAATTTAACAAAATATTAATATTATTTATTTTATTTATTAATTGTTACAACCACTATACATTTCGATATATGATTTTGGTCCAGTACCATACAGTATAAAATAAAATAAAATAAAATAAAATAAAATAAAATAAAATAAAAT
>CAIGQQ010033975.1:3895634-3923740 GCA_903798035.1 Danio albolineatus | reverse complement strand
AACAACAACAACAACAACAACAACAACAACAACAACAACAACAACAATAATAATAATAATAATAATAATAATAATAATAGCTTGATTTACTGACAAAACAAATAAATATTAATATAACCTGAATTCAGGGTGAATTCCACATTAAAATATAATAATGCTATACTGTATTTTCAGTATCTTGTGCTGTTGGAAAAAGAAAGTATCTTATCTACTGTATGAATTACTCCTTTAGAGCATATATAAAGTGAGCCATCAGTCTTTTTAGTAACCTAAAAGTGTCTACACAAAAAGAAAAAAACACACATGTAAGAGAGGCAAAACTGTCATTGTCCATATCTCCACATGCTAATTACTTATACGTGTTGTTGGTTTCAGTATTGTATGTTTCTAAGCAAAGAAAACTCATTATGTTCTGTACTCTACCTTGCTGGATCTCTGCCCAAGTGATGTAGCAAACTTAGCAGAGGGGAAGGTAAAAACAGAAAGAAGAATTGAGACTAAACTAACTTAGTCTCTAATCTTCTAACAAGCAGTAGCATTTTCACCACAAAGCCTCTTTAAAAAAAAAATATATATATATATATAAAAAAAAGCTTTTTAGCTGCAGGGGGTGTCAGTGCATCAACGGTTATATTTAAAAATAGCTTAAAATATATATTTAAAGCATCAATAAAACAATCAACACAGCGGGTGTAAAGCTGAAGAAATCATATTTGTTTTTCCCCTAACATTCCCTGAGAAATCCATTCAGTTCTATTGACTGCAAAATGCTTTCTGGTTTGAGAGCTTGTATTGCTTGCAGGAGACAAAGTGAGAGATAAACTTTAAGCCTCTTTAAGGAATAAAATGTTGGATTTTATTTTTCCTGAGGTCTTTTCTTTAAAAAAAAAAGAAAAGAAAAAAAATTCTTCTTAGGTGGCTGAGTTGCATAATGTTTTTTGCCACAAGTCATGTAGTGTTTTGCTCCTCTGATAATATTCAAAATGTGCTGCTCCAAAAAAAAAAAAATGAATAAAAAAAATCATATATTAAAAATATATATTAGACTTTTCTTTTCTTTTCTTTTTTTTTTTGCATCTGCACAAATGAAAGGGGAATGCTTTTTTAATTTATTTTTTGGTGAAACATTCCAAATTGACATTCACATATATAAAAGTGGTATTGGCCTTTAGAAAGTGAAAAGATGAAAATTAATCAATCAATCAATCAATCAATCAATCAATCAATCAATCAATCAATCAACCAACCAACCAATCAATCAATCAACCAACCAATCAATCAATCAAATAAATCAAATAAATCAAATAAATCAAATAAATCAAATAAATCAAATAAATAATATTATTTACCAAACACATTTTGGTTATGGTCTATACCAGGGGTGCCCAACATTTTTCTTATGAAGGACCAAAATATGAGCTTGATTAAGAGCTGTGGGTAATTAGAAAATAAACTAAATTAGAAAGTAAATATAGCAAACTGTATTACATTAAAGTTGCCATGGGTGATTTCCTAATCAGAAAATTACTTAAATTGTATTTAATAATGCATTCAAATTTTTGAAAAAAAATATATTTTGGGCTACACGGTGGTGCAGTAGGTAGTGCTGTCGCCTCACAGCAAGAAGGTCGCTGGTTCGAGCCTCGGCTGGGTCAGTTGGCATATATGTGGGGAGTTTGCATGTCCAAAAACATGCGGTACAGGTGAATTGGGTTAGCTAAATTGTCCATAGTGTATGTGTGTGAATGAGAATGTATGGATGTTTCCCAGTGATGGGTTGCAGCTGGAAGGGCATCAGCTGCGTAAAACATGTGCTGGATAAGTTCGCAGTTTATTCCGCTGTGGCGATCCCAGATTAATAAAGAGACTAAGCTGAAAAGAAAATGAATGAATAAATGAATGTATATTATTTTAATGAAATTATTACAATAAAACTTAAAAAAAAAACATTTAAAAAATCTAAGCAATAGAGTTCAGTGCTGAATAGACTAGTCATGCTGAATCTGCCTTTGCCTTGATTTGCATGCTGTTGTCTTCTGCTTTGTCCCTATTCGTTAAGAGACAGCATGTACATAAAAAAAATCTTATTTATTTACAACATTTAATTTCAGTTAGCTTTTTTTGTAGCTCAACAATGAAGCAAACAAATAAAAGGTTACAATAAAATAGAAATCAGAATCTCTGTTAAAGGCATTCCCCAACCATCCCAATCATTTTACTTTTCCTATCCTATCAAAGGATTTAAAGGGCCAACTTTGGCTCGCAGGACCTAGTTAGGCCATCTCTGGTCTTTACTAAACATCAGCTGACATGAAGGGGCCTGGTCTACTTTCACTGGACAATTATATTGCTCAAATTTTATTTGTCCAACATTCAGTTCATTCATTCATTCATTCATTGGGCCAACTATTCCATGTTTTATGCAGCTGATGCCCTTCCAACCGCAACAAAGTACTGGGAAACAGCCATACACTCTCACATTCACACACACAGTCATACACTACGGCCAATTTAGTTTACCCAATTCACCGAGCACATGTCTTTGGACTTGTGGGGGAAACCGGAGCACCTGGAGAAAACCCACACGCACACGGGGAGAACATGCAAACTCCACACAGAAATTCCGTCTGGCACAGCTAGGACTCAAAGCGACCTTGCTCTGAGGCGACAGTGCTAACCACTGAGCCACCATACTGCCTAGTCTAACATTTATTATTAATATTACTATTATTATTTTTATTTGATTTCATTCATTCACTCATTCATTCATTCATTCAATCATTCATCCTCCTTCCTTCCCTCCTTCCTTTATTTATTTATTTATAATTAGTATATAACAAGCATATTTAAGCACATAATGCATATATTCGCCACAAAACCAGCACTGTGATGAAATGAAACAAATTAAGTTAACTTAATTGCTTTAACGAATTTAAGTGGATTTAATGAAGCTCTCTAGGCCTGTCACAATAATCAATATATCGACTTATCGCACAATACAAGGACATGACCTCAATAATTTTTGGTGATGCAATATATATCGCCCATACGTAAAAAAAACTATTCTTGCAACATTTTAGCTGATTGCACAACCTCTGGTGTCAGTGTCAGTATGGTTTAAAAAACACCATAGTATTTGCCATAAATCACTAAAGTATATTTTGATGTGGGTGCCTGACAATGGAAAATAGATCTGGTAGCAGATATCGCAGCCTCTGTTACTTTTTACCTTGCTTTTTTTTTTTAATTATTATTATTTGTTTAGGATATGTGGTTTCACATTCTGATTCCAATGCCCAATAATTAAACTATTCAAATGACTAAATCAAATTAAATATTCTTAAGAACAAAATATTATGTGTTCTTTTGAAGTGTACTTGCGTTATAATGCTTTTATTTTGCCATTCTGGCATTATATAATGAGTGGCCTAAAATGGTCTTAAATATCGTTTATCGTGATATATTTTGGTGCAATATATCGTGCAACAAAAATAGATATTGTGACAGGCCTAAAGCTCTCCCACAAAAAACTCAAGAATTGCATTGATTCAGCTTATTTTCATGTCTCAGAAACTTTAAAACACATATCAACATTATTATTTTGTAGTAAAAGCTCCAAAATGTGATCACACATCAATAAGACATTGCTCTCATTATCGGTTTCATTCTGAAACTGCAAACGTCACTCACTAGTCACAAACTATTACACAAAAACTGCGGTATCTTTCCAGAATAAGTGACTGCTTACATCACAGGCAAGCAGGAAATTCAGTACTAAGTGTCTTATTTTACATTGCATTGTTGGACTGGGTGTATTTGTTAGCAAGTGTGAACAGCTGTCTACACACATACACACACACTCACACACACAGCAGATTTTCAACCGGAGCGCATAAGAATAAAGGATAAAAAGAGTGAGATTGTGTGTGAGTGTGTGTGTTTGTGGATCTCTGCCACCTGAACGCCTGCTCTCTAGGTCCCGGCTGCTTTAATTGGGCTTGTTTTGCTCCCCGTCACACAGACAGATACTTCATCGTGGCTCTAACTATCTGCACTAATTCCTCCAGTGACATGACAATGACAGGCCCTTATTTCAGTGTCACAGCTCTGCTTCTGTACCTGGCGATAAACACTGCTTCACAAACTCGGCTTGGTAAAATACGAAACCTGTTTGGTCAATAATGAGCAGGTTTTAGGAAATGAAGTTTAGGAGTCGAGATCGACTGGTGATTTCTAATGAGTACAGTTATTGTGCTGATAGCAGTTGGCAGTTTTACTTTTGTGTCACGTTGGGATTTAATGCAAAAAGGTGAAATAGCATGAAATTATTCAAATAAAATGTATTATTACTCGTGTTATTTTTGATGAAATGAAAAATACAGTAAATAAAACAACTAAATAAAATATTGTGATTACTATTTCAATATATTTTTAATATTATATATCAATAAATTATTTATTTCACTGAATTTATTCCTTTTTTGAAAATAAGGTGAAAGAAACATCACATATTAACATTGCATACAGTATGTATGCTGTATGGACATTACATAATCAAAGTATAATTCTACAATTTCAACAATTCCATTCTAATATTTAAATGCATTATGGTTATGATCACCAACGATTGAGCAGTTGCAGATCGTTGGAGAAATGTAACTTTTAGCACTAGTTCTATCAGGAAGGCTTAGGCCCAATCCCAATTCTATTTTTGTACCCCTTACCCTGACCCTTGGCCCTTACAACCGAGGGTTATGGGGAAGGGCTTCAAAACTTACCCTTAAGAATTGGGACAGCACTTCAACACCTGCACACGTCAACATATGTCATCGCGATCTCTTGCTTCATACGAGATCAGACGATCACGACTGCTGTAGTTATTCCAGTTGTGTTATTTTTTGGTATTTATCTTCAGGAAATCACTGAAGGCGTATATTATGTTACCATAACGATATAATGTGGCAATAAGATCATAACTGTACTGTGTGTTTACACAGTGGCCATATTTATCTATGTAAACACGAGAAAAAAACATTAACATTATAGCAGACACTGTAAAAAGCTTATTCCCAGCCACTAGACATTACTGACAGGGTATTCGAGTGTCATCGAGTGTCAGAATGTTGTGGGACTGCTGTACAGGAGTTATGATTATGGATTATAGATTGTGGAATTTAGCGGGGTTTTTTTTGCGTTTTTTTAAAAGCATGATGGTAAAACATGAACGCGGTTATCAATATATTAAAACGAGTTTGTTTGTCGTAAAAATTCACAATAATGACAAAAAATACTTATTTGTGGATCTCCTTACTTTCGGGTTCAGCTATTCTGCCGGTGTGGCCAATAATATCCAGCTGCAGGCCCGCAGAACCACACACGTTTCAGGCACACACAACCTAGCGCACACAATCTAGGCAAACCATATATGGTTACGACGGATGTTAATGATATTAACGTCTTCTCGGACATCGTCATCAATATATTCATATATATTGTTAATAAATATTGTACACAATAAACAATAGTGTTTACTGTTTCACAAATATTGTGATCGGGACGGGTGAATGGGGAGCGTTGTTTCCGATCGCCATTCATTATAATAGACTGAACAGTTTTCCATCAGTCGTCATAGATAATCAGTCATTTATCTGACAGAGTCACTATAGCAGATACTCGTTTGCTGGTCTTGCTGAACGATCTAAATTAGACATGTTTAATTTATATAATGGGTTCATTTTTAATGAAGAAAATAATAGCAAGTTAATATGTATAGGCAATATTTCATCCTTATGTGTAAAAATAAATCTTTTTACATGTAATAAATGTAAAACACTATATTTACTCAAGCGATTGAATACTATTTATTTGCTTAATTTTTTAATAACTTTTTTATTAATGATTTCCCACATTAAATACTGTAGTAGTTTATAGTAATATATTGTTTTTAAACCATAAAGTATTGGTAATTTGTGGTAATTATATTTGCAACAAATTTATCAATACAAACAAACTAACTGTTAAAAAAAAAAAAAATATATATATATATATATATATATATATATATATGTATATATGTATGTGTGTGTGTGTATTACTAACAGTTGGTACAGTTTAGTAAAAGATAGTAGTTTAAATCAGTAATCAGTTTATAACTATATTAAATTAACTATTTAATTCATTTTAATGTGACACATTTTAACCAAGTACGACAAAATCAAGATCTTGAATTAGTTTATTACACTTAATCCTACAATTAGACGGTCTGTTATGTTTTCTTTGTGTATGTGAATACGTGAATAAAGTCAGCACGGGCCATATTTGTGAAATACAGTAGGTGGCGATAATGCTCCTAAGGAGTTAGTTAGTTACCGTATATGGTTTGCCTAGATTGTGTAAGCTAGATTGTGTGTGAGCCTGAAACGTGTGTGGTTCTGCGGGCCTGCAGCTGGATATATCTCGGTGTGGCTGGTGTTTTCTAGGAAATTGTCTTACCCCTCCGTTTTAACTGTGGTCCTTAAAAATATTCGTTCCAAGGTGTTTATACCACTTGCCCTTAGCCCTACGCCTTCAAGCTAAAGAGAATTGGGACACCACTACGCCTTCACATGAATGCACAAAAAACGAGGGGTAGGGGTAAGAGGAAGGGCTAAGGGGTAGAATTGGGATTGGGCCTTAATGTCACGTCACTCATCACAATCAGTTACATCTAATTGCCACGAGACACTATACCTAATGTCACGTCACTCATCACAATCAGTTCCAAACAATAGCCAAGAGACATAAGGAACATATAAGCTGTCCATTCATTTCATTCATTTGGTTGCAGGTACCGACGTAGACGTTCACCCAACAGTTCACAATTTTTTTCCACCTAGCCTGACCTTTTGCATGTATTTTGACCAGTTTGGATATTTTGGATTATCTTTATGTATCCATTTGATCCTGTAGTTGACCATTGACTGCCTCTTAATAAAACTGCACTTGGACCGTCAACTCTGTTGTCCCAGACCTTTATGTGACAATTATTTAGAGAATGGAACCAAAAGAACTTTATTATTTTACTGAATTCGCCCTAAAGAAACTATATGTATATACATTTTTAAAATACATATATAAATAAATAAATACATTTAATTAATTAATACATTAATGATAACAACATCAACAATAAAAATATTTAAATTAATAATAATAATAATAATAATACATAACAACTATAAAATTATTATTACTGTTGTTGTTGTTGTTGTTGTTGATGATGATGATGATGATGATGATGATAATAATAATAATAATAATAATAATAATAATAATAATAATAATAATAATAATAATAATAATAGGGCGCCACAGTGGGGTAGTGAGTAGCACATTCGCCTCACAGCAAGAAGGTCGCTGGTTTGAGCCCTGGCTAGGTCAGTTGGCATTTCTGTGTGGAGTTTGCATGTTTTCCCTGTGGTTGCGTGGGTTGCATGGTTTCCTCCGAGTGCTCCGGTTTCCCCCACAAGTCCAAAGATATGTAGTATAGGTGAATTGGGTTGGCTAAATTATCCTTAATGTATGAGTGTGAATGAATGTGTATGGATGTGTGTGTATGGATGAATGTGTATGGATGTTTCCCAGAGATGGGTTGCAGCTGGAAGGGCATCCGCTGCGTGAAACAAATGCAGGATAAGTTGGCGGTTTATTCCGCTGTGGCGACTCCAGATTAATAAAGGGACTAAGCCGAAAAGAAAATGAATGAATAATAATAATAATAATAATAATAATGATGATGATGATAATGATGATAATAATAATATACATTAAAATTAAAATATCAGAAAAATATATACTTTGCAGTGGATGCTTTTTTTCTTCTATCCTAATTTAACCCTTTAACATGCATCATAACCACCTGGATGACCTTTTATCCATAGTTTATTATCTTTTTAAATTGCTTATTACTATTTATCATAGTTGTGTCAGTATGTTATTTAATACAAGATGTGGCCAAAAATATATATTTTTAATTCGTGTGCCTTAAAGGGTTAATGAGCATTGATTCATACTTGCAGTATATAGTTACATTTATTTAATAATAAGGATGGAAGAAAACATTTATCCACAGCAATGTGTTTTGTTTTATTCCAGTGCAATGTATTTTTTTGTTAACAGCACATATTACTTTGATGTTCCAAAGTGATTTGTTGAAGCAGTGCGTGCACAATTCCAGAGGGAGAGCACTAAAAATATTCAGCCTGTTTGACACTAGAGTATTATCTTGTCTTATGTTACTGTTGATGTTGGATGCAGAGGGGCCAATCACCTGTACAAACACAAACGGAATATATCCAGAGGACATATGACACAAAGCATGAGACACATTTCACAAGCCTTGCATCATGTCTTGCTCTATGACAACGTACAGCAGCGAATAACAACAGCACAAGACAAAACTTACAGCCAACTGAGGTTAAACGGATAGGTCAGACAAAAAGAAAAGACAATTTACTCATTGTTTACACCTCACAAAAGTGGTTACAAACATCTCTGACTTTTGTTTTTCAGTTACACACAAAAGATGATATTTTGTAGAACGTCACAAATCGGTAGCCATTGACTTTCACTGTTTTTTTCTTCTACTATAAATGTCAATGGCTACCAGTTTCCAGCATTCTTCAAAGTATGTTTTTAAATGACTAATTTAGCTACTCATGAATCTGTACATTTTGGACTGATTTTCTTTTAAGTTAAAGAAGCAATCATTCCAAATAAACTTTAAGAAGGACAGTTCGTCAAAATTTACTTATTTCAAATCTCGAAATAAGAAGTTTCTTTCTTCTGTTAAACACAAAAGAGGATAGCTTGAAATTTTTTGGATACGTGTAACTAGAGATGCACGACAGATTGTGAAGAAAAGGAAATCGATTATTTTTGCCATGCTGATTTATGTAAAATCTTAAGTCTATATAATCACCCTGCAATTTTATAATTATTCTAAGATCAGTTCAAACTTTTATGATTTAAAAAAAAAAAAAAATCTGTTGTCACTGCATAAAAAATATAACATTTTAAAATATTTATATTTATTGGCAAATATATTGATTATCTGCCTCCTAATCTTAAGAGTTATCGGTTATCGATATCGGCCAAAAGATCCATATCAGTGCATCCCTATCTGTAACCATTGATATTTAAAGTACTAGTTTTAAATTCCAGCTTTCTTCAAAATATCTTCTTTTGTGTTCAACAGAATAAAGAAACATAAAGGTTTAGAATCACTTGAGGGAAAGTAAATAGTGAGTAAGCTTTCATTTTTGGGTGAACAATCCCTTTAAGTGTTTATATTGTTGCACTTTAGCAAATTTGTGCCTGTAGATTTAATTACAGAATAAATTATAAATGGGCTTTTTTTGTTTTTTTTTGTTTCAACAGTTAGATAAATTAAACTTTAAAGTTTCATTCATACAGTATCTGTATTCTGAATGTTTTTGCAGAGGTTTACACTACCTGACAACAGTCTTGTCGCCTATGCACAATTTAGGAACCACAAATAACTTGACTTCTAGTAGATCATTTGGTATCAGAAGTGGCTTATATGAAAGGCAAAGGCCTCCAGATTAGTCTTATATTTCCAAAATAAAATATGGTCATGTCTTGATTATTAATTATTTAATTAAGACAGTAAGGTCTGACTTTGAGACAAAACTCTTATCACTTAACAGAAATAATGTAAACTATAGAATATAAAGTCATGGTGCAGTGGAAAAATAATTAATATTGTGTTTGAGTCCCATGAGCTTGGAGGACTGCATCCATACATCTCTGCAATGACTCAAATAACTCATTAATAAAGTCATCTGATATGGCAAAGAAAGCGTTCTTGCAGAAAATACTCCCAGAGTTCATCAAGATTCTTTGGATTCATCTTCAATGCCTCCTCCTTCATCTTACCCCAAACACGCTCATTAATGTTCATGTCAGGTGACTGGGCTGGCCAATACTGAAGCACTCTGACCTTCTTTGCTTTCAGGAAATTTGATGTGGAGGCTGAAGTATGGGAAGGAGCGCTGTCCTGCTCAAGAATTTGCCCTCTCCTGAAATTGTAATGTATGGGCAGCACAAATGTCTTGATATCTCAAGCTGTTGATGTTGCCATCCACTCTGCAGATCTCTCGCACGCCCCCATACTAGATGTAACCCCAAATCATGATTTTTCCTTCACCAAACTTTTTTTCTGTGAAAATCTTGGGTCTATGCAGGTTCCAATAGGTCTTCTGCAGTACTTATGATGATTGGGATGCAGTTCAACAGATGATTCATCGTAAAAATCAACTGCCACTTTTGAACAACTAGAAGTCAGGTTATTATTTGTTGCTCTAACAACTGTGATCGACGACAAGACTTGTTTCAGGTAGTGTTTGTCCATGCATAGTTTTATTCTACAAAATATTGTGACTTTTTATTTTCGGGCTGCTCTCAGTGTTTTCTGAATTATTTAGAATTATTTAGTCAAAAAAAAAAATCCAAAATCCTCTCTGTAAAATCCTTTAATGTCAAACAAACAAATAAGCAGAAACTCTATAAGAGAAATTTCAAAAGCAAAAGGATAGAGTAAACTAAGGTAACATTTTAATTAAAGTGAAGATCTTTAAAGTGGAATTAAACAGTGGCAACAGCACAATTATTCAAGAACAGGTGCGCGGATCCTTTGGGATGAAGAGTCAGTTCAAAACTGCAAGACTGCACCTCCTGTTCTTCAACCGCACATCCCAGTCAGTCAATTAATGACACACACTCATTAAAAGATCCCCGCAGTGTCAAGGAAGACAAATGAAACACGACAAGGATCAAACTTTATACTCAGCCACATCAAATCACCAAAAACATCAAGGCCTGCTCTGACACACGTTATGAGTATCAGGAGAAAGTCCCTGAGTACATTTGTTATTCATTCATTCATTTTCGTCTTAGTCCCTTATTTATCAGGGGTCGCCACAGCGGAATGAACCGTCAACTTTTCCAGCATTTGTTTTACACAGCAGATGCCCTTCCAGCCACAATCCAGTACTAGGAAACACTCATACACTTTCACATTCACACATATTCATACACTACAGTCAATTTTATTTACCCAGATCACCAATTGCACATATCTCTTGACTGTGGGGTAAACCAGAGCACTCGGAGGACACCCATGCGAACATGGGGAGAATGTGCAAACACCACACAGAAACACCAACTGGCCCAGCTGGGACTCAGGCGACAGTGCTAACCACTGTGCTACCGTGCCACAACACCTGTTGTTAAGATCTGTTTGGATGATGCTAAATGGATGATGCTAAATACAGGGGTAAATGAGAGATATTTCCAGTGGTGGAAAGGGTACTGAAAAATCATACTCAAGTAAAAGTACCATTACTTGCCCAAAAATGTAGTGCAAGTAGAGTAAAAGTATCTGTTGTAAATATTACTCTAAGTATGAGTGAAAAGAAGACCTTTTAGAAGTACTCAAGAGTAGTGAGTATTACGCTTTTAAAAGTTGATGCGTTTACAGAATGTTACGGTTACACATCCCTGAACAAACAACATGTAGTGTATTTAGGGTTCTTCCTATTTTCGCTCATTCCTTCCAACCTTCATTCATTCGTTTGTTGGTTCATAATTTTATTCCTTCCTACATTAGTTTCTTTTGTTTATTCATTCGTTTGTTCGTTCCTTCCTTCTTTCCTTCCTTAGTTTGTTCAGTCCTTCTTTGATCCTTCCTTTCATTCCTTGTTCGGTCCTTCCTTTTATTTGGCCCTTCCTTCTATTCTTCATTCGTTCCATTTAGTGATTGTTCAAGGCTGTTTGGTGATTTCAGTCATCATACAGTTGACATCCACAATTTTCAGTGACATAGAGTCTATAAAAAATCTCTGGATCATTGTGTGTACAGATTTTGGACATCTTCTTGGACATTTTCAATGTTTCCAAAAGGTTTGCTGCATTTGTAAAGTGCCCATGTCTTGAGGTTGTTCAGTATGATGCGATTTACTTTCTATGTGTGGAATCACAGGACTGATTTTTCTACTTTAGACAATGACCATAGACAAGAAAGAAATAAAGTAGTGACTGCAGGTTGAGGGAAAGTAGTGGAGTAAAAGTACCGATACTGCAAACAAAAAATACTGCAGTAAAAGTACACATTATAAAACTACTCAGTAAATTACAATTCCTGAGAAAAATACTCACAGTAGTTTGAGTATTTGTAATTAGTTCCTTCACACCACTGGATATTTCATGGCTGACCACTTGTGACCACTTTTAGAGGCAATGGAAAACACATACAATCACTCACTGGGTTGAATGTGTTTCAAAAGCGACAGAACACCAGCTATATTCTCTGCCTACTGACCTCATTCCTAAATATTTTTGCTAGTGTTGTTGAAGTATGCTGACCTGACGACATTTAAACTTAGCTGTTTATAATGCAAAAAATATAAAGTGCAAGCTTTGCAGAAGCTAAACAAACGCTGCTGCTGAACTATTTTCCGTTAGCTGCTTCTATGTTATTCAAAGTGCACTTATGATAGACAATCAACTTTTGTTTGGACAGAATTGAGTGTAAGTATATTGGAGTGGTATAAACACAAGTTTCTTTTTTTATTTATTTTACTGATGTTACAATAGGATCCAAATCCCAGGGATTTTGAGGCTGACTTTAACGTTTTCTCCGCCCACTGAATATATTGACAGCATCATATTGTCATGTCTCCGTAGTAACTTGTATAAACATGTCCACAGAACAGGATTTGCAAAGAAACTTACTTGGTATTTCTGACCAATGAGCTAAATTTCTGCTTCATTCGTGTCTGTCTTTGTCACTGACTGGTGTATATCTGACATAATGATACAGAAGCAGACACGTGGGAATGGTAGGCAGAAAGAATTAGCTCATTTGCATTTAAAGACACAGGCTACAAAAAAACAGCTACACTTTGTTCAATTCAATTAAACTCAATTCATCTTTATTTCTATAGTGCTTTTACAATGTAGATTGTGTCAAGGCAGCTTAACCTAGAAGTTCTAGTAAATTAAAACTGTGAGTCAAGTTTTCAGAGCTGAATTTCAGTTTAGTCAAGTTCAGTGTGGTTTAATTTTTGCTGCTGAAAGTCTAAACACTGAAAAGCAGCTCCACAAGTCTCAAGAGACTCTTTGTTCTGAGTCCTAAATGGGCATATTCTGCATTCTACAATAAATAATATGATGGTATTTTGAGCTGAAAATTTACAGACATATTGTGAAGGCACCAAAGACTTATCTTACATCTTGTAAAAGGGGAAAATAGGAGTCCTTTAAGACAAATACAAAAACACATTCCGTGACTAAAAAATATACCAGAAAAATAAACCTGTACATATCACTTAAGTGAAGTTGAAAAAACAAACGGCTAAAAATAAATATTTAATTTTGTCTAATATGTTCAGCCACTGTAGATATAAATAAATTTTTTACAAAAATAATTAAATTTTTTACAAATTCGATCAATCCAATGTCGAATCTTTTGTGGATTTCATTTTTTTTTCATTTGTGAAAGTTTTATTTCATGTAAGTTAATAAAATAATCAACATTTCTTAATCCCAGGGCCATTTCATATTGAAGTTGATATTTAGCAGCACCATATTGGTGTTTCGTAACATCTAGTTTTTTATGAGGGGGTATACATTAACTGATTTCACAGCTTTAACATTTATTCAGTTTTAAAGCACACCTTATTCCAGAAAGCTGAATCAAATGTTGGACAATTTAGCTGACTGCGTTAAACCATCTGTAAGAAACCTAGGTTTCATCCTGGATTCTGTCCTTCTATTTGACAAACAGGTACTGTAAATGCAGTAGTTAAATCTTGATATTTCCAGCTGAGATAATTAGCCAAAGTGAAATCCTTTTTAACTCATGCAGAATTTGAGAGAGTAATCCATGCGTTTATATCATTATGTTTGGACTACTATTACTCAAGTTTTGTGGGTATTGGCCAATCCTATATAAATCGTCTTCAAGTGGTCCAAAATGTAGCCGCTAGGCTTCTCACTGGCACTCGCAAGTTTAGCCACATTACTTCTATTCTGTGCTTTCTAAATTGGTTGCCGATGTGCTTTTGAATTGAGTTTAAAATTTTAATGTAAGTTTTTAAGATTTTAAATGGCCTGGTTCCGACTTAACTGGCTCATCTTATCACTGTAAAAATATCTGGCAGATTGTTAAGGTCATCGAACCGGAAAATGCTAGTTGTTCCCAAATCCAAATTGAGAAAAAAAAGGAGATCAAGCTTTCCCTTTAGTAGGTCCTAAAATGTAGAACAGAATACCTCCATTAGAACAATTTCCAATAAATCCTTGTTCAGAGGGAAACTTAAAATACACCTTCTAGAAAGAGCTTTTAAATTGGGAGAAAATGTATCCTATTGTACATATGTGATGCCTTGTTATTTATCGTTGATGCTGTGTGGTATGTTGGATGTATTTTATGTTGTTTTATCTGTTATTTTATATCTCTCTTTTTTTTTTGATAATTTGTGTTTAGGTTTGTACAGCACAATGGTCAACAACTGTTGTTTTACAGTGCTTTTTTTAAATAAATGAACTAAACTAAATGTATCACTGTGTGTTTATCACTCTTCTGTGTAACCTAATATCCTTATTATAAGCACTGAGTTGTTATAGTTGCTATTAATACTTAATGTGACAGCATTAATAAAGTAATTATGGCATTAATAAATTGGAAAGATGATGGTTGGGTTAGCAATTCTGTATCGGTTTAAAAAATACTATTCTGACGGGCAGTAATCAAAAAAAAAAAAAAAAAAAAAAAAGGGGCAAGCGGATAGTTTAATGCTGCAGAGATCACATTCAATTTGACAACTGCAATGACCACCATGATATTATTTGTGGAAAACAGTACCAAACCAATAGCATAATAAACCACATACAATCTACAGATCTACAGAACAACCAAAAATAAACACACTGGCCTGGATGAAGATTATGCTACTTCATTAAGTTCAGTAGCAATGCATTTACAAAAGTCAAGCAAGAATTCCTGTTCATTCATTAAACATTCATATGTAGAGCATACATTCATATTTGTTCTTCATACACCAATTCTTGGTAATGGGAATTATTTCAGCAAAGGGTACATATAACAACACATTGCTGCATGGTTAACCCCAGAACTCACTTATTTTTAGTCTCTTGTGTCTACTTGTCAACCAAAATGCATCTTAAAATCAGTAAACAGGGCAAAGGAAAAGGGTAGGAATGGGGCCGGTTTGCAATTTCCATGAATAAAACATTTATCGATATATGCATATGCAGTAGAAAATGTCGAGCCAGCGCAAGCAACAACAAAAGAAGCAGGTGCCAAAAAAGAAAACGAGAGCGGCAGGAAAGAAAACAGGGCCAGCGGTGAATCGCTGACATCACCAATTAGCAAGGGCTTGCCTGCGCAGCCATCGAGGGATGCGTGCGCCTTCATGCAGCCACGAGAAAGAATAATTGCGTCCCCAGAGATGGAGCCGGTGAGTCCACCTGGAGCGGAACAAGGGCTTCTGTTACTCAGAAACAGTCTTGGCTTTCATCAACAAGAAGTCAGCTCCCGCTAATACTGTCATCAATGGGCCGCGATGAAATGAAATGAAAGCTAATGAAAGCTTTAATGCAGTCACTCGCAGGAAAAGCGAAGCGGCCTGGTATTAAGACGTCATCCTGTGCTGGATTATTTTTCACAAAGTCAGGAGGTACTTGAAATATCACAGGCGCTGGAGTGTCTCACTAAAAATTGATTACTTGGGGCTTCTGGTCTCCTTCAAAGAGCAGATGGAGAGACTGAGGCTGAGGCTGCAGAAATGCAGACGTGGACGAGGATCAGGACAGCGCTGTATCACAGCCACAGCTGTACTCTTTTTAAGGAGACCGCAGGGCTGGGCTAATAGGACACTGCTACAATGGGCCTGGCAATGGGAACACAGGGTGGCATAGGCCAGATGCTGTTGTCCACAGAAAAAGTTATTGCTTCTATTGTACAACCGAGAGAGCAAACAGCAGTGGAAATGAGAACAATAAGATGATGAAACATAAGTTTCATTCTCTTTTATCTCATTTTGAGGTTTACAGCGATGTATGATGAAGGCAAAAATCAAAATACAAAGAAAATTGTAGGCAGAGTTGCACTTCTGTTATCTAAAAAAAAAAAAAAAATGATATGAGTTCTATTTATACTGCAGTGTCTTTTTGAAGACTTGTTTTGCACCACGATGACAGCGGCACTACATCGTTCAGGTACCCCACCAAGAGTAGCCTTACCTCAGACACTTCTTCTGGAATCTACTGCTGACTTATGCCAATGTGTTTATATTGGTTAAACATGATATATAATTGATTTTGAATAAATCTAACAGTCTCATTTAGGACTGTACAATATATTGTTTCAACATCGATATTGCAATGGATGCATCTGCAATAGTCACATTGCAGGATCTGCAATGTTGAGCTGGGATTAGTTGACCAGGAACCTGTTGATTGTGTTTGTGTTTTTAAGGCCTGTGATTAAACGTTTAAAGCATTTGTGCACAAGAAATTATAATGATTTTAACTTTCAGAGAGATTAATTGTACATTAGTATATATAAAATTATATATTTCCACTGTAAAACCCAACAGTCAATTTTATCAAATGAAATGAGTGTAACTAACTCAAAATTTACAGTAAGTTGATTCTACACATTTGAAAAGAGTATGTTGTTCAGTGTTAAAGACAATGAGTTAATTAAATACCTCATTACTTTAACTTGAATGGAGTAAGTTCACAGTATTCATATTGATTTTTTTGTTTGTTTATTTAACTCAAATGGTTTGTAGCAATCTGTTTCCTCAAACGGTTTGAGTTGCCGTAACTTATTAGGGTTTACAGTACTCAGTTGGTTTGAGTTCTCTTCATTCATTGGGATTTACTGTGCTCAAATTGCTTCGTTTACTCAAATGGATTAAGTTCACAGTACTCATTAGGACTAGTTTTTGAACTTAAATGGTTTGTTGCAATTGGTTTCCTCAAATGGTTTGAGTTACCTTAACTTTTGGGGTTTTACAATGTATATATACTGTACAGTAGACAATGAAAACTACACTGTTAATTTACATTTGATTACCCAATTGATTTGAATACTTAAATACTGCTAGACTCCCAGAAAAACAAACAAACAAAAAAAGATTTTTTTTCATTTACAGTATATATTTGCTCTACTGTTTTTTTTAGTACTTTTGGATGGTGTATTATATTTAATACAGATGCACTCTACAGAACTGTCATAATCACTGTAAAATTATGTAAATTATTTCCAAATAGAGCTATTAATTTCATCTGGTGAAATTATAGACAATATCGTAACATGTATCGCAGACAAATAAAATATCGAAATATCAGTTTTTTTTTTTTTTCCCAAAAATCGTGCAGCCCTAGTCTCATTAATATTTTATGTTTGTTCTAGAGCAGGGGTGCCCAAACTCTTTCATATAAAGGGCCAAATACCAAATATCATTGATAACTGTGGGCCGAAGGTAACTATACCAAACTATTTTACATTAAAGTTGCCATGGGTAGTTTCCTACTTCATATTATTTTATCATGATAAAAAACTAAAAAAACTTAACTAAAAAGCTGAACTGCGCAAGTTAATACGATTCAAAGTTATTTCAATAAAAACAAACAATCATATTCATAAAACAGTGGAGTTCAATACTGAATACGCTAGTCAAGCAGAATCTGCCATTGACTTGATTCACTCACCAAAGTCTCTGCATTCTCCTCTATCCGTCGTATGCACATTTTAAACTAAATATGATTAAATTTACATAATTTAAATTGAAACATTTAATTTCAGATAGCTTTTTTTGTAGCTTAACAATAAAATAAACAAATAAAAGGGTACATTATATCTGAAATGACAATCTCTAAAGCATTCTCAGATGGGATGGTGGGCCAAATCAAAGGTTACCATGAGCCAACTTTGGCCCGCAGGCCCTAGTTTGAGCATCTCTGTTCTAGAGCAAACACATTTTAATGCTGCGGGCTGTGAATTAATATTAATTTATAATAGCGTAATTCATTTAATAAGCTGTTGTTTATTAAGCATTATGGTTCAAAAAGTTTTCTTTCTTTATTTTTTTCTCCAAAAGAGCAAGAATATTTGCTTTCTTGAAATTGATCATTTTTGATGAATCATTTTGGTGAACAACTCAAATGATTCCCTCACCAGTCACTTTCACCACCTTCTGCCATAAACAATGTAACCTGCAAAAAGAGCCTCTGAAAAATATACACTTATATTTGTTATGATTATCTTAATTTTTATTTGTTTCAATGAGAATTAGTTTCCAACTGGTGTATACTCACGTGTTTTGAGTGCGACAATAAAAACTTTGCAAAGTTTTACAGGAAAATCTGACTGACATTTATACCCTGTTCAACTCCACTAGATCTGTGGTTCACCCACATAAGACTATGATTTACTCGGACATTGTCAGCATGCAGACTGCATTGCCGGATCAATGCAGAGCAAGAAGACCAGCGATTGGTTGAGGCTCTTGACACGCTCCAATCATTGATCAAGCCCCTGAAAATTCATGAGCCAGAATCCCAACATGTATTGAAGGCTTTCATAAATCTGCTCCTGAGAGTATTAGTTCCGCTGTGTGGCTAAATCATGGGCTGTCAATAATTCAGCTGAAATAATTCACTTCTCAAGTGCTTCTGACAGCCAAAATATATAACAAACTATGCATGATAATGAGCAAAATCAGTAGCGGCAGCTGCTAAGACTAGTTTGTCTTTGATTAATAAGGTATTAATTAATCTTAACACTGCGCTACTCTTTGTAATGATCAGATTAAAGTCCCTGTTATTAATGACAAGAGATTTATTAGTGCAAGAACACCAAGAGTCTCAGGACCGAGGTCAATTAATTTATGATAACAGACATTTCTTAATATCCCACCCAGTAAGATCAAGCAAACCACATAATATGACATTTTATGTTAAATTGATATACTGTGTGTCATTGTGTATGCAAATATTTATTACTTAAAAAAGGCTGTTAATCAAAAATGGAAACAGGAAACATAATATATTAATGAAGTAAAGGCAACAGTTTATCTACATACTGTTTAAACCCCCCAAAATAATTGCAAAAATCAAATGAAAATATTTTTTATATAAAAATTATAATAAATAAATTAAATTAACCTCTTGTGTGGGTTATTGCATACATAAAATGATGGCAAATGAATTTATTATGGAATTTACATGTATTAATATCAATTATAATAATGAATTCTACAAGTGATAGCACCATTAGTCTTAACTGTTCAAGATTTCCCACGCAGGTTCCACAGGTCGGACAAAAAGAATGCATTAATCAACCCTAACTACAGTAACATCATTTCAGGACTAATTATAAAAAAAGCTTTAAACATTAAATCCATCACACGGCATGTTTATGTGCATACTTTAATGTGCACTGTTATTTGAACTCAGCCAACTTCTTCACTAAAGTCTGATGTTGAACTTCAACTTTAAGGCTACTTGATTTATACAGAATGTGATGCTTTTATATTCATTGTAAAGCAGTGTCTGTCACCATGACAACAAACAGTCATTTTACCTCCACAGTTTGAATGCAGTCTGTGTTTGAGGAGACCTCATAAACCACAGCTCACAATCAGGAATCAGACAACTGAGCAACAAGTCAAAAACTCCTGTTAACTTTTTTCTCAATCTCTGTTGCTTTTAAATGTGCTAGAGAAATATATATTTTTGATTTGAAATGACATGAAATGACATCCATTCATTCATTTTTGTAAAAGCACTTTGGCACATGATTTTGATGATATAAAATCACATTCATTCATTCATTTTCGGCTTAGTCCCTTTATTAATCCGGGGTCGCCACAGCAGAATGAACAGCCAACTTATCCAGCATTTGTTTTATGCAGCGGATGCCCTTCCAGCTGCAATTCATCTCTGGGAAACATCCATACATACTCATTCACACTCATACACTATGGACAATTTTAGCCAACCCAATTCACCTGTACCACATGTCTTTGGACTTGTGAGGGAAACCGGAGCACCCAGAGGAAACCCACCCAACCACAGGGAGAACATGCAAACTCCACACAGAAATGCCAACTGACCGAGCCGAGGCTTAAACTAGTGCTACTCACTACGCCGCCGTGGCGCCCATTCATTCATTCAATGTTTGTAAAGTACATAGGCACATTACTTGACATGACATACTGAATGAGATGAAATGACATTCATTCATTCATTCATTCATTCATTCATTTTTAAAGCACTTTGGCACATGACTTTGACATGACATAATATGACATAAAAATGACATTCATTCATTTATCTTTTGTAAAGCAGTTCAGCACATGACATGGCATTCATTCATTTGTTCATTCATGGTTTTTTTTTGCAAAGCACTTTGGCACAATTGTTGCTTTTAAATGTTATAGTAATACATTTTGACATGATATGACATGACTTGACATTCATTCATTTATTCATTCATTCATTCACAGATAGAAAAACCAAAATTTTGTTATCATTAGCTCACCCTTTACTTGTTTCAAACCTTTATACGTTTCTTTCTTCTGATGAACACAATAGAAGATATTTTGAAAAATGTTGTTAACCTGTAACCATTGACTTCCATGGTACTTGTTTTTCCGATGTGGAAGTCAATGTTTACCGGTTTCCAGCATTCTTCAAAATATCTTTTTTTGTTTATCATCAGAAGCAGAAAGAATCTCATGAAAGTTTGGAACCACTTGAGGAAGAGTAAATAATGAGTAAATATTCATTTTTAGTGAAATATCTCTTTGATTTTTAGGTTATCCAAGCATCAGGCTTTGTGTTTTTTGAGATGACATGATCTGAATTGAATTGAATTGAATCGAGTTGAATTGACTTGACTTGAAATTAATTTATTCATAGAAGCACAGATGTTAATGTAATGTTAATTTTGACTTTTAGAATAAGTTAGCCATGTTTTTACTTAAAGAGATAGTTTAGCCAAAAACAAGAACACTATCATCATTAACTCACCCTACACTTGTTTGAAGCTTTATGAGTTTTTTTCTTTTTTTTTTTGACCATGATAGAAAATGTTTTGAAAAAAGTTGTAAACCTGTAACCATTGACTTCCATAGGACTTGTTTTTCCCATGTGGAAGTCAATGGTTACCGATTTCCAGCATTCTTCAAAATATCTTCTTGTTTGTCATCAGAAGCTGAAATAATCTCATGAATGTTTGGAACCACTTGAGGAAGAGTAAATAATGAGTAAATATTATTTTTTAGTGAACTATCCATTGAATTTTTAGGTTATACAAGCATCAGGCTGTGTGTTTGAATGTGTGTCTATGACAACAAACAAGTAAATGAATAATACTTGAGGCTTTACTGTTGTTACTTCAGCTTCACAACTAATGCAATCCGTTATATTTTAAACACACACACACACACTTACACGCACGCATTGCAAGAGATTTGACTCTCTCAATGGAAAGCCATTAAAGATTACAAGCTTAACACCAAACAGGCAAACTGCAATCTCTGTGACCAGGTGACCATGCGAATTTACAGATCTCACCACAAAGTGAACAGAGAATAAATAACAACAAGCAGACAAGGCAAAACCTTCCTCTGAAAATCCAAGATCTATTGAATTAATTTCCGCACACCATAAGCCACAGCAGCTTTTCCACGCTCTGCTGTTATAGATATGGTCAGATAAGTCCGTTTAGAGGCCAGACTTCAAGCCAATTGTGTGCTTGTTCTCCCTTTGGGTTTGGGAAAAAGCTAAACTTAAAGATACGCTCCACTCTTTTCATGAAGCCAACGACGAGATCTGTAAATCCAACCATGACAGATGACACAAGGCATCCCACACGGTGGAAAAATAAATGTCTGGCTAAAATATATTTGAAATATAAGATAAATATACTTTTGTTACAGTGAGACAAAATACAAATGTTTTTTTTTGACATCAAAAATATCTTTGTTTTTAGCCTTCATACTCCAAAGTATACTTCAAAATGTATTTCAGAGTCCAAATACATTTCCATCCTTATGCTATAATGTGGATATAGATATCATTATCATAAAATAGCCATTATGTAAAAAATTTAGAGGAATTGTATTAAAAATGATTTAGAACTGCAGAAATACGTCTGTCTATATATATATATATATATATATATATTGTCAATTGATTTAAAAAAATAACTAATTAATCACACTTGTGTTCATGATTAATCATGATTAATCACGAAAAGCTGTATTTATTACAGAAATAAAAACACAGGCATGTAAGTGCCATTTGAATTTTAAAACAATCAATGCCAATAACAAACAAAAATTATTTTCATGTTGGATTCTAAGTGAACTACAAAAAAAAATCCAAAATACAGGCATTGCAAACATGGAAATTGGAAGAAAAAAAAAAGTATTGACTACAAACAATTGTATTCATTGTAAAGTTGTTTTGCGAGTTGAGAACATTAATTATAAAGTAGAAACAATTTTGCTCAGTCCTCCTTAACGTTTAGCCAGTTGCTAATGTTAAGCACGCCAGTCTATTGACATTATCGGGTGACAACACACACGCACGCACACACACACACAGACAGAGAGAGAGAGAGCGCGCAGTACAGCGCACTCCCTTCAAATCATCACCACGCACGTCTACGGTTCTTAAAGTATGGCTGTATTTCTCAAGCAAGGATTCTGATACAGCAACGCAAAGCAGACGCTTTACAAAAGTTGCGTGTAGGGGGGAAACACGTCAAACTTAATGAAACATTTGAGGGTGCTTGGAATCAACTTAGAGATGAATAAGCTGTCTTTGACAGCTTGCGACATCATCTGGCACTTTCACAGAGTACATTTACATGGATCCATATTATCCTTTATCCATATCCCTTTGCTCACTAAACACACACAGGGCCGGAGCAAGCTGAACTGGTGTTCGAGGCGAACGGTGATCACGCCGCCCTCAACCCGAAAGTGAAAAAGAAAGTGACCGGTTCGCGGATGAACGTGAGGACCGGGAGAAAGGGGGTAGGGTCGCGTATTAAAGTGAGGACAGGGGGGTTCGCTCTCTATTCTGCTGCCCTTGTTGGCCGCCTAGGTCGCCTCTATGGATGCGCCGGCCCTGAACACACGTCAGCCACAACAGGAAATAAAAAAACTGCCACTGCGTTAAGTGCGAAATTTTTTTTTTACGGTTTAAATATATTTTAAATAAATCGGCGTGCGTTGACGCGCTAATTTTGACAGCCCCTTTTTTTTTTACACTATTATTCCCCATTCACATGGAATGTCATTTAACTGTATGTATAACTGTATATAACGGTATGGATATTTTATGACGCCAACTACAATATATGCAAATCCAAGCATGGCAGAAGAGACACGGCTTTTGCCCTAGTGAACTTTGGAGAAAATGTATTCCTCCATGCTCCACGAAAGCCACAGCACATCTGATGGTGAGAGAGCGACAGAAAGCTGAATGAATTGGTTGAAGGTCAGGGAAGGTGGAGGCGCTGCAGGAGCCATTAGACTCAATGGGGTTGTGGGAGATGGGGTTCGTCCGGCGCCAAAGGGGAATATTCATCTTTGACTTGATAAATGATAATGGAAAGAGAAAGATATAGATATGGGTGCTTTGGCCAAATGTGGATGTGAATTATATTAAAAATTGAGGTGCAGAAAGAAAGGAAATAATCATGCGGATATTTTATGCCGCTTTGAATAAATGCACATCATTTCTTCCAGGAAAGGCAATCATTTAGTTTGCATTTGGTGAACTTGCATGTATGTGTGTGTGATTTTCATTTTAAATATTGAGGAATTGTAAATGTAGCTCTTTTAAGCTCTTTTAAGAGCAGAAATAAAGTGGTTTAATAAATCACTGTTGTCAACAAGACAATTTATGGTGTTGATGGATGGTGAACAGTGACTTAAATTAATATTTAAGGAAATTAACATGAGAAAATTAATATGAGGAAATTATTCTTTTTAAATTGTTAACTGAAAAAAGGTGAAATTAAATAAAATATTAATATTAGATAAAATGGAAACAAACTGAAATTGGAAGAAACTAAATTGAAGCAATGCACATAAATTGGATGAAAACTAAAAAAAAACAGTGAAATTATAAAATAATAACAGAGTAGTGAAATTAAAAGAGAACAAAAAATATTTTATCAAAAAAGTATATGTGCAATATTAGAATAAAAACATATTTAACAAACAACTTTCACAAGTATTATTAAAATTAGAGAACAGAAAATATTCAAATACACTTAAAAAAAAATCACAACTAAATGAAAACTTGGTCGTACAAACTAAAAGTTGGAACTAACTAGATAATTTATAAGTAATAAAGCTGAAATGTTTAACGCTGTCACCTCACGGCAAGAAGGTTGCTGGTTCGAGCCTCGGCTGGGTCAGTTGGCATTTCTGTGTGGAGTTTGCATGTTCTCCCCGTGTTCGCGTGGGTTTTGTCCGGGTGCTCCGTTCTCCCCCACAAGTCCAAAGACATGCGCTATAAGTCAATTGGGTAAGCTAAATTGTCCGTATTGTTTGTGTGTATGTTCTGGTCCTCCTGGTTGGGGGTTGAGCGTTGGGTTGAGCTTGATGTAATGAAACACCAACGTGGTGCAGCTAACATCGATATAAACAGCTTCGATATAAACAGCCCTGGAAGTAATTAAGTATAGATACATAATTAAATCATTTTATTTAAATTTATAATTGATGTAATTAATAATAAATAAAATCTACTTAAATTCAAAATCTAAAATAAATAAATCTAAAAAATATACAATATGTACAACAGTAGTGAGCATTATAATAGTATATGATATAAATCTCAGAAAAGTTAAAGGGATTTAAATCCATTTACTGAGCAAATATACTGATTTACTGAGCAAATAATGACTCTTAATGTCACTACAAATGAGTGCTATCAAATGATTAATTGTGATTAATCACATCCAAAATAAAATAAATAAATCATATTTACAAATCATATTTGTCGGCTGCACATCCATGATGTGAATCTCCTGTTCCACCACATCCCAAAGGTGCTCTAATTGGATTGAGTTCTGGTGACTATGGAGGCCATTTGAGTACAGTGAACTCAATGTCATCTTCAAGAAACCAGTCTGAGATGGTTGTGCGTGAAAATCCCAGTAGATCAGCAGTTTCTGAATTACTCAGACCAGCCCGTCTGGCACCAACAACCAAGCCACATTCAAAGTCACTTAAATCACCTTTTCTTCCCCATTCTGATGCTCGGTTTGAACTGCAGCAGTTTGTCTTGACCATGTCTACATGCCTAAATGCATTGTTTTGTGAATGTAAATATGCATGAATATATTGTAAAAAAATAAATAAACTAAATCTATTTATCTTTATGTACAGTATGTGTCTATTTATACATATATATTCATTCATTCATTTTCTTTTCGGCTTAGTCCCTTTATTAATCCGGGGTCGCCACAGCGGAATGAACCGCCAACTTATCCAGCATTTGTTTTACGCAGCGGATGCCCTTCCAGCCACAACCCATCTCTGGGAAACACATCCATACATTCTCATTCACACTCATACACTACGGACAATTTAGCTTACCCAATTCACCTGTACTGCATGTCTTTGGACTGTGGGGGAAACCGGAGCACCCGGAGGAAACCCACGCGACCACGGGGAGAACATGCAAACTCCACACAGAAATGCCAACTGGCCCAGCCGGGGATCGAACCAGCGACCTTCTTGCTGTGAGGCGAACGTGCTAACCACTCGGCCACCGTGGCGCCCTATTTATACATATATACATAAATATAAACAGTACACACATATGTATTATGTAAATACAAACTTTTATCTTTGATGTGATTAATAGAGATTAACTACAAACTTACACAGTAGAATTATCTCATGTTTTCAAAACACATATTATTATTATTATGATGATGATGATGAGGATGATGATGAGGATGATGATGATGATTATTATTATTATTATTATTATTATTATTGTTCAAAGCACTTATTTAAAAAGCTGAAAAATCTAAATTTGTGTAATTTTTGGGCATTTTATGTATCTCTCACTCTCTCTCTCTTTGTACTGTTCACTGACTGTGGTGAAGAACACATCTCTTCTTTCAAAAGAGTTTCTAAGTCTGGGAGAGGAGAAAGCACAAACACCCTCTTCTCCAACTGGATGACAAAGTGCTCCTCTTCGGCCTCTTTTTCATCCACAAGCTCTTCTTCCTTTCGGTCTTCAGGAAGTTTCAGGTCTCAGCCTGTGAGCAACACTTGCCCGAGGCGAACCAACTCCACCATTGGTCCCATGAGTCTGGAGAAAGTGGCCCTCTGATCTGCATGAAAGCATCGTCTGCCTGCCGGAGGCTAAAAGAAACACCAACAAACACCTAAAGCAAATCAGCAAGCAAAAAGCACACAACCGGCAGCTGTGTAAACTCACTGTAATAAGAAATCAGAGGGAAATATGAAGACGTGATTCGGGATGTTTGGATGAGCGATGATGAGCATGTTTTCTCATTGGTAATGGAATCTGGATGAGGACTTTATTTTGTTTCAGGGGTGACGAGGGATTTGCATTGGGATAAAGGTTGAGATCAGTTTGTCTAGGTTTTTGTTTGCTTTTTTAGCTTTTCTTTTCAGAATGCTTTTCTATTTTTCCTTGCAAATGATTTTTTTGCCACAATTTGCTAAAAAATGCAAGGTCATGTAAGAAGAGATTTCAGTAAATCATTTAATAGTTAAAAGTTGAATTATCTGCATTATTGAAGAAGTTAACGATAGAAACAAACACACAATAAATAAATAAAGTTTGGGAAAAAAGAAAATGTAATAAAAATAATATAAATATAGTTTAAGTCATTTATTTTTACAACGAGAAACTTTTTTGTGATTCATAAATAATAATAACAACAACAACAACAATAACAATTATAAACTACAATAACAACAACAACAACAACAACATCATCAACAACAACAACAACAACAATAATAATATTAAAAATAATAAAATTAACAACAACAACAACAACAACAACAACAACAACAACAACAACAACAATAAAACAATAATAATAATAATGACAATAATAATGACAATAATAATGACAATAATAATGACAATAATAGTAATAATAAATTATTATTAATAATAATAATAATAATAATAAAAATAATAATAATAAAATTAACAACAACAACAACAACAACAACAACAACAACAACAACAACAACAACAACAACAACAACAACAACAATTTATTAAGTATTGTAGTTGTTTTTAAGGGCAAATTTGTGTACATTGAATATATTTATATACATAAATTAGGTTTTTGTACAAATTAATTTAAATAAACAGCCTAAATAAATAATAAATATAAATATTGTTAAATTATTAAATAAATAATTAAATTAAAATAAAACAAAACATACTTATTTTTACAATAAGAAAGGTATTTTTGTGTTTCAATATTTAAATGTTTATGTGTTTTAATTATTAAACAAACAAACAAACAAAAAAACTCTAGACTACTCCTAAAGAAATAAAAGCACCTTGAAATCATAGTTACATTATTTTGAAAACAGCTCTCATTGCAGCTGAACACTGGTACTAACTAAATCAATAAATCCATGAAAGCAGACAAGACGTCTAACAAAGCAACAAGTTTCAGCCCCTCTTGAGAAATCCACGACACCTCAAATAACTCTCACATCAAACAGACGCAGGCTTTATTCATGTCTGTCTTTGCAGATCAATAAAGATTATACCTGAACTGGCCAATCAAACCTCTGATGCTGAAAAACCTCCAGTCACTGAAACAAACGACTGATGACAGTTACTCACAGTTTCATCATTCCATTTATCAAAACATCTGTTTAATACATTTTCACACAAAGAGCACAATAAAAGGACAATGTAATCTATCTATCTATCTATCTATCTATCTATCTATCTATCTATCTATC
>CAIGQQ010033975.1:3875643-3889654 GCA_903798035.1 Danio albolineatus | reverse complement strand
ATCTATCTATCTATCTATCTATCTATCTATCTATCTATCTATCTATCAATCTATCAATACATACCTACCTACTCATCCATCCATCCTTGGGCAGGATTGCGCTATGTTGTTTACAAGTGAGAATGATGAAGAAAAGGAATTCGGGAAAGCTGACAAGTCATGTTATATTAGTTTTACAGTTTTGAGTCTTTGTTTGTTTAAACTCAACGTTGCATCATGTGAAGATGTCTCTGCAGGGATGTCAGATGTCTCAACTGATTTTATTTCAATGAAAAAAAGTTTGCTTTAAACAAAGAAAAATCTGATTATTTATATTATTTATCATTTGCCTTCAACTTAGTTCCTTATTTATCAGGAGTCACCACAGCGGAATTAACCGCCAACATATGTTTAATGCAGCAGATTCCCTTCCAGCCACAACCAAGTACTGGTAAACACCCACACAGACACACTCATACACTACGGCCAATTTAGTTTATTCAATTTTCCTATAGTGGATGTTGTTGAACTATGGGGGAAAAAAGAACATCCAAAGTAAACCCATGTGAATACAGGAAGAACATACAAACTCCATACAGAAATATTAAAATACTAACCAGTGCCCTTTTTTCTGTTTGTTGACAGTGCTAACCACTAAGCCACCATGCCGCCATACAGATTATTATTATTCATTATTATGATTGTTATTATTATTAGTAGTAGTGTAGTATAAATATAGTAACAGCAATCACTTTATTTAGGATTATTTTATTATTTATCTATTATAATTAATAAATATGACACATTTAAAATATTTATAACAATTACGGTTTAATTTCAGTTTCTCATCAGGCAGTTTTATTGGCGATAAAAACATTTAAGGGCAGTATATTTTCTTAATTCACTATTTCAAAAACTGATTCTGAGCTCATATATTTTGGGAAACTCTATCTTTTTTTCTGTCAAAAGGTGAACTCGTGTTGCTTGACATGTTCCTTGAATCATGAAAGTGTGTTGAAGAAAGTCAAGTCTGAAATAATGAGCCCGGCCCCGAGTCAATGAGAACAAGAGGAACAGACAGCGGATTAGAATGCAGCCTGTGTTTGCCTGAAGTGTGTGTGATCCTAAGGTAATCACATGCTAACTGGGTGGGCGATCAGGGTGGAGTGACGTGCATGTGTGTGTGTGTGTGTGTGTGTGTGTGTGTGTTAGCAGACAGCTCGGCCCTGTCACTACGCACCGCTGTGAGAGAACAAAGAAAGAAGCCTAGCAGGGGATGGAGATCATTGCGGTCCCCTCTCAGCATTCAGAGCAGTCGCCCTGCCAAGACTCGTCTTTTCAGGGGCAAACCTTCCTCGTCTCTGCTGTTCGGCAGGTTGCACGACCTTTCCTGTCAGTTTGGAGTTAAAAGGGAGTACAACACTACAACAAGCAGTGCCACCCACCACTAACTGGAAACACAAGGCAAGAACAAAGATCTCTAGTGCAAGACAGTCAAGTACCACCAAACACAGTGTCCTTTCTGTTCCAAGCAATTGTGCAGAGATAATGCAACTGAATAGGTTACGGTGGAGCTATTATGCTATGTAAATCTCTAGTGTCACCTGAATGTGCCTGCAAAGTCGCCACACAAAATACCCAACACGATCTCACTGCAACTTTTTGATTTAGTGGCTAATTCGCTTGAATTTGTACGATCTCATTCATACAGTTTAGTACGATTTGTTCATCCCACAATAACGATTGGGTTTAGGAGCGTATTGGGTGCCTCCTTTTTAAAATTGAACATTTTTGTACTACTGAACTAATCTGACAAAACGTAAAATAGTTAAGGTTCCTCATGAGATCAGGCTGAAATACCCCACAGTTATTATAGCTTGTCAAATTCTCCCACATTTGGACAAGTCCCTTTAAATCCAAAGGAGTCTTAAGAAACTATTCTGACAACCAAGAAACTACAAAATAAGCAAATCTTTAGCTCTATCTTTTGCTCTGGTGGCCTGGTTTGGAGGTCTGTCCTTTAAAAACAGAAATAGACTGAGCCAGGTTATTAGGTGGTCTAGCAGGTTGATTGGTAAATCACAGCTGAGTATTGAATCCCTGTATAGTAAGCAGCTTTTTAGGACTGCCCAGAACATTAGTAGTTGTAGCTCTTATCCTCTGTTTGAGGAGTTCATCCTGCTCACTTCCTGTCAAAGGTTTCAGATGCTTTTTAGTCTGACAAAACGTTACAGGCGTAGCTTTGTCCAATCATCGTTTGTTGCTTTGAATAAATTGTAATATTTTAAGGTACTTTTGTGTGTGTATATGTGGGTATAGGTGTATGCGATGTAATGAATTGTTTGTATCAAACGCCAAACTTTGCTGCAAAAAGAATCTACCTACGGGTCAAGTCAAAAACAACAAATCTCATGCAGCCAAAATGTCAGAAACGACCAGTAGAGGATTAAACCTGTACATGTTCAAACCAAAGTCTGACAATCTGGGAGAGGAAGAGTTTACAGACTGACCCAGGGCAGTGGGCTATAGGTATGGCAAGTGTTTTTCAGCCACAGATTAACTTCTGCTGAAAGTTAAAGTAAATATACTTGAGCATTTATTAAGCTGATCAAGCGTAAAATGTGATGAAAGGCCGTTTAAACACAAGCGCCATCAGGAGCAGCAGGCGAGTGCTGAAACTCTATTAAAAATACTGTCGTAAAATTAGTTTCCATATTTTAAACACATATTGAATATCTATGTAATTTAATGCAGTGCTTCTTGTCTGGTGTGAGACCTACTTTTTATTGCATCTCAATCAGGTCTTAAATAAGGTGAGTTTATAATGGTATGACAATTTACTGGAAGTTGGATTATTTCAAATTAAAAGTCCTTGTGCATACAGCCAATTCAGATTTTTTAGTGAATACATTTATGTAGCTGTTACAAAGTGAAGATTAAACTCAATTTGCGAGTTATTGATATGTCCTGGCCTGTGCAAATAAAAAAGTACACTAATATTACAATTCTTGTTCCTTTACAGAATGTGTAAAAGTTCATCACCTGACTATGCAGAGATTAGAGTGATGATTTTTAACAAATGAGAAATTTCAGGATTAATCTAAAGCTATATCTTTGGTCTCTGTGAATAGACAATCATAAACAATGCTGCAGTGGTACTGTGGGTGGAAACATGTAGATTAAAGACCGGTAATATTATAATAATGCCCCACCTTACCTCACTAGGGGAGCTAAATCAGTGAAAATTGCATTTTTTTTACCTCATGCTTGCAAAGATAGGTGCACCAAAGCAAAAAAATTAATATAATAAAATAAAATAAATTAGTGGCTAATTCGTATGAATTTGTAAGATCTCATTCAAACAATTTAGTACGATTTCTTCATCCCCCAATGAGGGTTGGGTTTAGGGGCGCAGTTGGGTGCCTCCTTTTTTAAATCGTCCATTTTTGTACGATTAAACTCATACGAATCCGTACAAATTAGCCACTAAACTGACAAAACGTCAAAAATAGTTCTGTTTCCTAATGAGATTGGGCTGAAATACCACAGTTATTATGGCTTGTCAAATTTACCCATATTTGGACAAGTCCTTTTAAATGCAAATGAGCTGTTGTTTTTCTGAAGAGGGCAGAGTCTTTAGAAACTATTCTGACAACCAAGAAAGAACAAAATAAGCAAATCTCATGCAGCCAAAATGTCAGAAATGACCAGTAGAGGATTAAACCTGTACATGTTTAAACCAGAGTCAATCACAATAGACAATCATAAGCAATGCTGCGGTGGTACTGTTGGTGGGAACATGGAGATTAAAGGCCAGTAATATTATAATAAGACTCCTCCTTACCTCACTAGGGGAGGGAAATCAGTGAAAAGTGCATTTTTCCCCCACATACTTATAAAAATAGGTTTACCAAAGCAAAAGCTGCATCTGAAATTACATACTTCCCTACTAGTAGCAGTAGGTCCGAATTCATAGTATTCAAAAAATAGTATGCAAAAAGTTGGCAAAAATCTGAAATGCGCATTCAATAGACACTTTCATATCCTATAATGCCATGCGAGATAGGTACATTGAATATGAATTCACTACAAGACCGATGGGAAAGGACATTCTATTTAGTATGTGAGTAGCATGAATGGAATTCTGACACACTAAATCAAGCATGTTGCTATTATCACATGATCTACTCGCTTCAGTTTCATGGCTTCACTCACATCTGAATTGCATCCATACTACCTATAACATATTTTCCTAGTAGTCTTGTGGTAAATTCAAATTTAGCACCTCCTCGAGTAGTACATGATTTTTGGATAAAGCCAAAGTCCTAAAACCCAATTCCTTTTTCACAGTTTCTGGGTCGGTAGATGCACCACTGCCGTGAATACAGAACTTAAACATAATAAAAGTCTGATTTTCATGATATGTTCCCTTTAAAGGAACAGTTCAGGTATAATTGAAGATTCTGTCAGTATTTACTCATCCACATGTCAGTCAGATTCATTGTAATTGCATGGAAAAGAGCGGCCGGTATGGGGAAAGGTTAGTTGAAGTCTGGTTTGGAAAGAAGTGAGTTCATTTCCCTTTGAAAAGGAACTTCAGTCTTCAAATACACTGGAACATTTTGACAACATTAAAGGTGAAGTTCAGAGAAAATTATTTTGGGATTTATTCTGCTCCTTTCAGCAGATGGAAAGTAAGGCTACTTGCAAAGTAGCATACATATGCATGTACGCTTGCGGTATAAAAGACACCTAATCGCTCTGTTAACACTTTTTTCCACATTTTAGAATAATAAGTGACTTGGATCATAAGTCTCATCTTATGTTTTAGCTTCATCAAAGTCACCAAGAACATCAAACAGAATGGGAGAGTACTGTATGAATGCTGGAAAATAAAATAAAATAAAATAAAATAAAATAAAATAAAATAAAATAAAATAAAATAAAATAAAATAAAATAAAATAAAATAAAATAAAATAAAATAAAATAAAATAAAATAAAATAAAGCGGTTGATTCCGCTGTGGTGACCCGGATTAATAAAGGCACTGAGCCAACAAGAAAATGAATGAATGAATGAAAATAAAATAAAATAAAATAAAATAAAATAAAATAAAATAAAATAAAATAAAATAAAATAAAATAAAATAAAATAAAATAAAATAAAATAAAATAAAATAAAATAAAATAAAGTACCTTTAAAAAATAAAAAAAATAAAAAAATTATAAAATAAAATACATGAATTAAAATAAAATAAAACATTTATAAAAATTGGCAAAATATATTCAGTGAATTTCTGTTAGGAGGACATCAATATTCAGACATACTGCACACTTTAACAACAAAGTACAAAATAAATGACCTTTCAACTTATTCAGTTTCTTTCAGCATCTAAAAATGTTCATTATGAAATTAAATTGTACTGTTGTCATAAGCGTATATTGTATGCTACGAATTTTAACTGTACAAACTACAGTGAAAGATTTAGAGAAAACACTATGGACATATTGTTCCCCAGAGTCATTTTAGTCAACAACTAGTTATTAACCTATAAAGTTCAGACTATACAGCACCACTAAAGTCAATGATCCTTCCCTCTCGCAGCATCTTTACTGAGAAAATGAAGACTCTGGGGAATTAAAACACCCCTCTCATCTATCTCTAAAGCCGCTGTTGTTAATTAATGTAGAAGGCGGTGGAAATGGCGATGTGCATGCATTCAAAACTCATATCTCATTTGAATTTATTACATATTTCGTTAAGAGACAATTAAGGTGGCTATTATCTTTATTAATACTTTCCTTTTTACCCAAGGGCTCTTTTACATTAATCGTAATCTGATTGTGCGTTTCCATTTCACATGCTCAACTCACTCTGTTATTTAACTTCTTTGAATAATTTGATTGACTGGTACTTTGGGTGTCATCATGCCATCTGGCTAATCATATATTTTGTTTTATTTGTTTTTTCCAATCACTTTTTATTTTTCTATCACTTTTATACTTTTTTTTTGTATTAGTTTTTTATTCTTCATTCATTGATTTAAACATATACACTACTTGACAAAAGTCTTGTCGTTTATCCCAGTTGCAAGAGCAACAAATAATAACTTGACTTCTAGTTGATCATTTGGAAAAGTGTCAGAAGGTCGATCTTTTTCCAATGAATCATCTGTTGAACTGCATCCCAATCATCCTATTGGAACCCGCATGGACTCAAGTTTGGTGAAGGAAAAATCATGGTTTGGGGTTACATTCAGTATGGGGGTGTGCGAGAGACCTGCAGAGTGGATGGCAACATCAACAGCTTGAGATATCAAGACATTTGTGCTGCCCATTACATTACAAACTACAGGAAAGGGCAAATATTTCAGCAGGATAGCGCTCCTTCTCATAATTCAGCCTCCACATCAAAGCTCCAGAAAGCAAAGAAGGTCAAGGTGCTCCAGGATTGGCCAGCCCAATCACCAGACATGAACATTATTGAGAATTTAAGATGAAGGAGGAGGCATTGAAGATGAATCCAAATAATCTTGATGAACTCTGGGAGTTCGGCAAGAAGGCGTTCTTTGCCATTCCAGATGACTTTGTTAATGAGTTATTTGAGTCACTGCAGAGATGTATGGATGCAGTCCTCCAAGCTCATGGGAATCATACACAATATTAATTCTTTTTCCACTGCACCATGACTTTATATTCTATACTGTACATTATTTCTGTTAAGTGACAAGACTTTTGTTTAAGCAAAGTCCTTACTGTCCTAATTAAATAATTAATAATCAATGCATGATCATATTTTTTGGTAAATTAAGTGTAATCTACAGGCCTTGTCTTTCATTTAAGCCCCTTCTGCTACCAAACTATCAACTAGAAGTCAAGTTATTATTTGTTGTTCCACAGTGCACGATTGCCTCATAGCAAGAAGGTCGCTGTTTCGAGTCTCGGCTGGGTCAGTTGGAAATTCTGTGTGGAGTTTGTATGTTCTCCCTGTGGTTGCGTGGGTTTCCTCTGGGTGCTCTGGTTTAGCCCACAGGTCCAAAGACGTGGTATAGGTGAATTGGGTGAGCTAAATTGTCCTGTAGTGTATGTGTGTAAATGAGTATGGATGTTTCCCAGAGATGGGTTGCAGCTGGATAAGTTGGCGGTTCATTCCGCTGTGGCAACACCAGATTAATAAAGGGACTAATCCGCAAAGAAAATGAATGAATGAATGAATGAAATCTTGGATAGGTGACAAGACATTAGTCAGGTAGTGTATATTTCTATATATATATATATATATATATATATATTTCTTTAACTAACATTTTTGGGAATTTTACACATTTTAAAACATACGGTAAACCACTAGAATTGTGTAATTTGTATCTTGTATGCTTAAGACAACACTGAATAAACATTTGAAAATGTACACACGCACCCACACACACTGCCAATAAGTAAATGTAAATCACATGAAACTCAACCAATCAGCAAGTCTTCAGTCAATCAGTCAATTAAATCAGCCTAAATTTAACACACCAATAAGACAAGAGCTCACTAGCACACTTCTTCTCAGATCCGAACACTCAGTAATTGGCTTTTTGTAACAAGTCATTTTCAATTGTGCAGTACAGATCACCTCTGGGTCAGCTGCGTCCCCAAGAATTTAATTTCAGACCGCTATAAATTATATCAGTCTGCCAAAGAATAAAGATTTGGAGTTCTCCCCCCTTGATTAAATCTCAGATTCTCAGCTATCGGTACATTCAAATTAATATTTTTCATCTTAGTATCCTATCTTGCAAGCCGATCGCCTAATTTATATTCAAAACTATCAAGCAAGCAAACAGCCGACAGCTCTTCCCCTCGGAACTGTCCGCCGGATCCTGATATTTACTTTAACAATCGCTCTCCTGTTAACTAAAACCACAGTAGCACACATTTCTTTCCCCCTTTTTAATGATCAAGCCTATTATTCGCGAACATAAAGTGCATACGAGTTTGGCTGCGATCTCTGTCACAGTCCCCTGGCCTATTTACACAAAAATACGGGGAGAAAAAAATAAAATCATAAAGAGGAGCTGCCATGAATGCATCAAAAGTTCTTAATAAGATACTTTTACCTGCAAGGCACCCCAGGAACGACTGCAGAACCAACAGTTTCCATAGCAACTTCATCTTCGCTTTGGTACGGTCAAAGTCAACTCACATCCAATCCCGAATGTATGGAGTCCTCACTGTGGCTTCTCGCTCTTCACTCTGTAAGGAACAGCAAAAAATATGATGGGCTTAGTTTGAATCAAAAATCACCTCTTTAGTACAGTTCTGGCAACAGTTGAGAGAGTTCAGATGTACAAAAAGCTGACACTTATTTGTTTTGTTCTCTGTGAAAGCTTACATTATCAAGCATGCTGCATACTTTACAGAAAAACAAACAATAACACATCTTGAGAGTGCATCACTTTATTGTACATGATATCATTCATTCATTCATTTTCTTTTCGGCTTTGTCCCTTTATTAATCAGGGGTTGCCACAGCAGAATGAACCACCAGCTATTCCAGCAAATGTTTTACACAGCGGATGCCTTTCCAGCTGCAACCCATCTCTGGGAGACACTCATACACACTCATTCACATACACTACGGCCAATTTAGCTCACCCAGTTCATCTTTACCACATGTCTTTGGACTGCTTGGGAAACCAGAGCACCCGGAGGAAACCCACACCAACATGGGGAGGACTCCACACAGAACTCCACACAGAAATGCCAACTGATCCAGCCGAGGCTTGATTCAGCGACCTTCTTGCTGTGAGGCGATCGTGCTACCCACTGTGCCACCGTGTCACCCCCTTGTATAAGGTATGATATAGGAAAATTATACCACATATACTATATAGCTCAACAAGTAAGAATGCAAAATTGAGTAATTCATTATATTCTGATAATAAACATGCATATTATCTTTACTGGCTGATAACTATGCGCAAAAATATTTAGTTTTTTTTTTTTTTAGGTAAGTAGTTGCAAACAATTTCTTTGGTCTGAATTTAAACAAACAAATAAAATTTTGTAATTTTTATCTTAATTTGTTTAATTCAGCCTAATTAAATAGTTTGTTATCACTTTGCATATCCAATGATTTTTTTTTTTTCAGTGTGCACTATTTAAAATTTTAAAATGTTTAAAATATATTCAGACTGTTTTTCATCACAGCAACAAATGCATGAGGAATTATGTTAGGTATATATATATATATATATATATATATAGCCCATTATTTAGTCTATATGTTTACTTGCTTAAATGTGTGTAAATTTATATTTATTTAGTTTTCAAATTAATTTCACTATTATTATTGTAATAAAATAACGTTCATATGATTTATTTACAGTTTGTAAAGTAAGATTTTTGGGGTGACAAGGTGGCACAGTAGGTAGTGCTGTCGCCTCACAGCAAGAAGGTCACTGGTTCGAGCCTCGGCTGGGTGAGTTGGCATTTCTGTGTGGAGTTTGCAAGTTCTCCCCGTGTTCGCGTGGATTTCCTCTTGGTGCTCCGGTTTCCCCCACAGTCCAAAGACATGTGGTATAGGTGAATTGGATAAACTAAAATGTCCGTAGTGTATGTGTGTGAATGAGAATATGGATGTTTCCCAGAGATGGATTGTGGCTGGAAGGGCATCCGCTGCGTAAAACAAATGCTGGATAAGTTGGCGGTTCATTCCGCTGTGGCAACCCCGGATTAATAAAGGGACTAAGCCGACAAGAAAATGAATGAGTGAATGAAAGTAAGATCGAAAGCAATGAATGAAAGTCTTTTTGTAGTTCTATTACATGAGAGACTTATCCGACTACATAAGTGGATCTAGTTGGATTTGCATTGCAAACATTAAATAAAAATTTATGAATTTGATACTTCTAAAATCCTTCTGCATAAATCTTCAGATTTTTTACAAAATAAAAATGTGTACAGATTCTGTCTGGTCCTTCCTATGAGTTTTTTTTCTTCTGATGAAAACAAAAAAAAAAGTATTTTGAAGAATGTTGTTAGCTGACACCCACTGACTTCCATAGTATTTTTCCCCATAAAGTAGAAGTCATTGGTCAAATATCTGCTTTTTTGTTCAACAGAAGAAAGAAATGCAAAAAGGTTTAAAACCACAGGAGGGAGAGTAAATTGTGAGGTAATTTTCCTTATACATATGAATTGTACCTTTGAACTGTAATGAAGCTAATATTTTTTTAATCTTTTTTTTTTTTAACTAACATTAACTTCTACAAGAACTGCATGTGTTTTTCAATGTTAATCCATTACTAATGAGACTCACAGTATACTTCATTATTAAATTGTACCTTAAAAAACCTTTTGCATTTGCATTTGTTTTACGCACCCCTACTTGTTACAAACATAAATTAGAGACAATTCATTAAAAATGATGTTCACTAGCTAGCCGACTTCTCTAACATGACATGTAGTGAGGTAGAATAAGCAACATTTATTTATCAGGAGTTGATTGAATTTTGAAAAATTGTCTATATACAGTATATGACAGCTGGCTCGGAAAATAGAAGGGTTTATAAAAAGCAAGTTATTAGACTTCGATTAAAGAGTATAAAGACAAAGATTTCACACTTGTGGTGGAAAAATGCCATTTGTTCAACTTTGAAAATAAAAAGCAGAAAAAAAAACTCACAATACATAATGGCTGCTTCTCAGAACGTGTTATTGAAGTGTTGCCACATCCACTTAAGCAACACTTATTACATAAAACAGCTCTAATAAGGAATTAACAAAGTAGGCAGGTGCATGTGGGAAGGTTTTTGTATATGTATTATTTATTTCTAAGATAATTTAGAATGTTCTTATTTGTCATTTTATTTTCTGGATAGATCTGGCAACTCTAATGATCCAAAATGAACCCAGCTTGAGGTTCTTGAGTTCTTGCACCGAGATTATAAAAGATACAGACAACTCTGATACTAATTTAATACATTGTTAATGTCCTTAAATTAGGGCTGCACAATATTAAAAAATAATCTAACATTTTATTTCCCAATATATATATACTGTATATGGTTGAAGGATGTTTGTATTGAGAATGAGGAGAGGAAGTATTGTTTTTTTGGTTCTGTTTTTACTTCACAGTGGAAGTCCCACAGGGTTCGCCATGGAATTGGAACCAAGCACGTATTGTGTCTAGAAAAAGAGTATTTCTATGTGTTTTAAGCTTTTGACACCACAAAAGCACAAAAGCTGCTGGAAAGCGAGAAGAAATCAATGTGGTCCACTGTAAAGCCTCAGAATCCCCAAGCAGAACTTGTGTCTCCTTTACAATAATCCAAATACAACAAACAAAAGGCAGGGATAATGAACAGTCTTAAAAAAAGCACTTAAAATACATTTTATGCAGGGATATTTTGGTTAACTAAAACTATAAATAAATAAGTAAATAAATAAATGAATGAACGAATGAATGAACAAACGAACAAATGAATAAATACAATGTATACATAAGTGAAAATGCACATTTTATTTCTGCTAGTTGGAAAGGATTTATGAATAATTTTCAATTGATAACTATGCAATCAGGGTGTTTTAAAAATAAATAAATAAATAAATGTAATGTTCAGAACTGAGTGCAAATAAGTCCAACATTAAAAAAAAGATAACTATATGACATTAATTTTATGTGTGAACTTTGTATATAGAAACAGCGTGACCACAAGTCTGCATTTTAAGCATAACCGCTAAAAAGAATGAAGATGCTGCTTGCTTTCATGTCCGCTTTGAATATTAAAAGGCAAATCCTCAGCAAAAAAAAAAAAAAAAAAAAAAAAAGAGCCGACATGAACAAATGCAAGGACAGAGCAAGACTAGACATCGTGATCCTCCGCCCTGCCCTTGTTGCAAACCCGCTCGCAAAAAATGCACACTTAGGCCCTGTTTACACTAATAAGTCTTGGCTGTACAATGGCATTTTAGAACGAAAACGATCCACATCCACACTGCATTTCTGCATCCTGCGTCCTCATCTAGTATTTCTGAACAACCCTCCGTCCACACCATACTGCTGAAAACGCACATCGCGTGACCACACACGCAGACACTGTCATGCACTCGTTTGAGCTCCAGCTCAGCGGGTTCTTTAAGCACAAAACCCTTGCAGTGCAGTGCATGTCAGAAAGTTTATCAATGATGTACTGTACCGCTGGACAGCGTCTCACTATAGTTGTTAAACGTGATGTTTAATTAACCTTGCCTCTTTCAAACGACTCTTCTGTCTTTTGAATCTATCAGTTAACGTGTCACAGCGTCAGTACACTGCTTCAATCTTTCACATTCACGCTCAGTATGCTCAGCAAAAACATCAGATATTGCTGGTTGTTTCCTGTTGGTGGTGCAACTATTTTACCAACCAAGTTTGTCGACATCATTATAATGACACAGATCACTCTGCCTATTCATGCCATCCTGCGGAAAAAGTAATTGACACATGGTAATTTGTGTGTAACTTATCTTTATTTTTTATTTTTTTATGGTTATGTGTAAAACAAAGGCCATGTGGGTCAGGTTGAAAAGGTAGGCTATAAATAATTAATTCACCGCCACTTATGACGACGATGCCATCGTCCATGGCATCGTACAATGCTAAATTGATCGATCTCGCCCAACCCTAACTCATTCACACATACACTATGGAGAATTTAGCTTACCCAAGTCACCTATACTACATGTCTTTGGACTTGTGGGGGAAACCGGAGCACACAGAGGAAATCCACGTAAACACGGGAAAAACATGCAAACTCCACACAGAAATGCCGACTGACCCAGCCGAGGCTCAAACCAGCGACCTTCTTGCTGTAAGGTGATCGTGCTACTGACTTCGCCATTGTGACGCCCTTCCTAATATATGTATATATCAACCACTACATACTGTAGAAGAGTACAAGTTTGTATAAATCATGGAAACACACAAGTACAGCCAAAAAAACTATAATAATATTCAAATCAATAAGAATAAGATTTAGCTCACATTACACTAATGGGAATTTGGAGTGAATGCGCTCAATTTGTCAAAATGTCACACCAGTAGGTTTTTTGTTTTCAGTTAAATATCCTTCTTTTTTCTTCAAATGTTGTGCTGAAACACTCTCTGGATTTTACAAACACTGAAGCGGGTAAAAACAAAGACAGAAATAAGTAAACTTTGATACACTGGCAGCAATATAAAACAAAAATCCGAGCAGAAAACATGGATCAATCTAATCTTTGAAGTGCATATGGATTCCACTGTGCTCCACTCTCAGGTTCCTGTTCAGACCGGCTGTCTGTGAGGGTGAATTGAGGGGCGTTCGGTTCTGAACTGCCGGTGGAGAGAGACGGATGTAAATGGGACGCAGTGTGATTTATGCAGCATTCAGAGTGAGCGGAGCAGTCGTGAGCAGGAACATGTCAAAAGTTGCCTTGAGAGAAAGCCAAGCTCTGCTTTACTAGGAGGAAGCCGCTTGAAAGCAAGATGAGCGGCTGCCGCAGCGGACAAGTCTCGCTGTTCGCAGTTTATTAAAGGGAGCGTATCATGAAAATACCACTTTTGCATGTTAACGTGCTATAATCAGCTCCCTGGTGCCTCTACCAACCCAGAAAATGTGAAAAAGGACAATCCAGTGACTTTTTTCCCTTCTGGCAAGCCTTTTACTCAAACATGTGGAAAAATGTGCCATTCAGATTTCACTCCCCAGGTGACGTAGGAGGGAGAATCGTATTACTGCACTTTAATCTACACGTTTCTACCCACAGCACCACTGCAGCGGTTGCTGTTTCTGTGTCTATTTCACTGTAGCAGACACATATTTTAAAGAGAGAGTGTGTGTAGCCTACTTGAGAGATAGAGTGAGTAGCATACTTTGAGGAGGGAGGAGAGAGACTGCGAGTAGCATACTATGGTGAGAGAGACGAGAGAGAATATATAGCATACTATGGTAAGGGAGGTAAGAGAACGTGCGCGTAGCATACTATAGTGAGAAAGGCAGGAGAGAGTGTGAGTAGCATAC
>CAIGQQ010033975.1:3860666-3875633 GCA_903798035.1 Danio albolineatus | reverse complement strand
GGCAAGGGACCTAAGAGAGCATGCAAGTAACATACTATGGTGAGGGAAGTCAGAGAGCGTGCGAGTAGCATACTATAGTGAAGGAGACAAGAGAGAGTGTAATTAGTATACTATAGTGAAGGAGACAAGAGTGTGTGAGCGGCATACTATGGTGAGGGAGACAAGACACGGTGTAAGTAGCATACTATGGTGAGGGAGGTCAGAGCGCATGCAAGTAGCATACTATGGTGAGTAGGGTTAGAGAGAGTGTGGGTAGCATATTATGGTGAGGGTGACAAGAGAGAGTGTGAGTACATACTATAGTGAGGGTGACAAGAGAGAGTGTGAGTAGCATACTATGGTGAGGGAGGTCAGAGAGCATACAAGTAGCATACTATGGTGAGTGAGATGAGAGAGAGTGTGAGTAGCATACTATGGTGTGGGAGACAGAATGCAAGTAGCATACTATGGCAAGGGAGGCGAGAGAGCATGCGAGTAGCATACTATGGTGAGCGAGGCAAAAGAGAGTGCGACTAGCACACTATGCTGAGGGAGGTAAGAGAGGGTGTGAGTAGCATACTATGACAAGGTGGTGAGAGAGCATGTGAGTAGCGTACTACGGTGAAGGAGACAAGAGAGAGTGCAACTAGCATACTATGGCAAGGGAGACGAGAGAGAGTGTGAGTAGCATACTATAACAAGGGAGTTGAACAAGTGTGCGAATAGCATATTATGGTCAGGGAAGCAAGAGAGCATGCAAGTAGCATATAGTGTGGGAAACAAGTGAGTGTGAGTAGCATACTATGGTGAGGGAGGCAAAAGAGAGTGCGAAAAGCATACTATGGTGAGGGAGACAAGACAGTGTGAGTAGCATACTGCGGTGAGGGAGGCAAGAGAGAGTATGAGTAGCATTCTATGGTGAGGGAGACAAGAGAGAGTATGAGTAGCATACTATGGTATGGGAGACAAGAGAGAGTGTGTGAGCAGAATACTATGGTGAGTGAGGCAAGAAAGTTTTTGAATAGAATACTGTAGTGAGGGTGGTATGAGAGTGTGCAAGTACAATATATAGTGTGGGAGATGAGAGAGAGCAAGCAGCATACTATGGTTAGGGAAGCGAGAAAGAGAGAGAGAGAGAGAGTGCGAGTAGCATATATAGGCAAGGTATGTAAAACGCAAGTAATAAAATGCTCCAACTATTTTACAAGCCTCACATACATCTCAGCATTTAATTAACTGACTCAGAATGTACAGTGGACAAATGTAATTAAGCAGAACCACAAGAGTAGTGCAATTTCACACCGCAAACTCCAACCATTCAGAAACATCCTGGTTCAGTCTAATTTAAATCTTCTAGATCTCCATCATTGACTGGTTTAAACGTGAGGCTTCAATAAACTGCTGGTCATTTCGGACATTTGGGATGCATGAAATCCACTTGTTTTGTTGTTTCTGGAGTGTCGGAATAACACAAAGGCTCCGCCCTCTTCTGGAATGCAGCAGCTCATTTGCATTTAAAGGGATACACGCAAATAGAAGCAAATTTGACAAGCTACAATAAATCATCAGTGAGGGATTTAGAGCTGAAATTTCTGGGGACACCGGCAATTTATTTGACATTTGACAGCTGCATAATATGTCACATTTAATGCAGCAAAAAAAGACGCTAACACCTTGGCCCTCAAATATCCAGACTAACCCTTGAGGCACAATTTTCCAAAGAGCTTTTACAGATCAAAATCACATGCGCTGCTGAGATTGAATCCACTTTATTTCCTGAAAAGTAACGTCAACAACTTAAGCTACGGATTTGTGGACGCAGATCATGTCTAATATCGTATCTCTATTTTCAATCAGTCCAATCTGCAGGTCAACCTCCACCTTAATCTACCCGCTCTCTTTCTCTCTGTATCCGCGCTGGAAGGAGATTGTCTTTCATTTGAAACCAGACAGTCGACTCTTCGGACTCAAAAATCTGCTGGTTCTACATTGATGTGAGGTGCGGATATGGGTTTTTTCTATATCAAGATTTGTCAATAGAAGATCTTCTATCACTGCTGTGCCCTTTGACAATGCCCTTTAGCCCAGGTAGAAGACCGTTCCTGTGTATTGCTTTGGACCAAAGCATATTTCTAACAAACAAAAGAGTGGAAGTCATATTTTAGACAAATTGCTCACCAAAATATCTATTCTGTCATCATTTGCTCACAGTCATGTTGTTCCAAGTCTCATTTTAGCTCAACCTAGCAGATTTATTTTGGAATACAATGAACTTAAAGAGGGATCTGAGATATCAAGCTCCAAAAGTGCAATAGAGGTAACATATAAATAATTGAATGAATAAATACATTCATTTAAAAAATATATATATATATATTATGCAACGAATATGCCGATTAGACACATATTTATTTTGCTTTTATTCAACAAATAACACTCTGTCAGCTTTTCCCACCCAGAAAGGACTGGATGGTCAGTTGTAATCAGATTTTTAGGTATTTACGACACAAAGGAATGTGCTCAGAACTGGACACACAGAGACCTGGACAAACTTCTACACACTCCTTGTTTAAGACTGATGCGTTTAATGTAAGCTTTCATTCGCTCTTTATGTGTAATCAGGTGTTTTGCAACAAGTCTCTTGCTCATGTGTTAATATTATAGTTTAAATACTTCTGCAATCAATGTTTAACTCAACCACAGCTAAACAAGATCAGAGATAGTTCATGTTTGATGTCCCTGCAAAGCGAATTTGGTGTACTGTAATTCTTTACATTTCATGTAAATATGTGGGCAACATATTAACATTTTAAGAAACTTGAACATTTTTGCATCAGTTTACAACCAGAATGCTTATGCAAATCACCCCACTTTGGAGCAAAGACTATAAAACGTGCCTCTGGGGAGTTTAACTTCTTATTGGTCAAATCAGCCCTGAAAGGTGGGTACAAACTATCCTTATAAAAGCTACTAGCCTAAGGCTACAACCCTAGAAGAAGGCCCAGACCGGAGAGAATCAGTTCTTGGATCCAGAAGAACCCCAAGAGAATTCCAGGGAGCAGGCGGGGACCCAGACAAAATAGGTAAATCGCACAGCTCAGACATTCCCATCTACGATACTTTTCTTTCTTTCTTTTCCATCAAGTGTTTAGTCAATTTTAGTGTGCCACAAAATCAGTAGTCATCACGACTAGCCTTTTTGCCGCTTCAAAATTGAAATGACCAACTCCACCGCACTCCATTCCTTGCGAGGACAAAGAACCACCAGCTAGCCATGTGCTCAACAGAGGTAGTTTCTTCACATCACAAAAGGAACACAAGTAACACTTCCAGACTACCACTGAACTGGTGTAAACTAAAACACAACCCTAAAGCGGCCAAGGAGGGTTAAATTGATTATTTCTGGTTCGCTTGGTTTGGTCTTACAAAATCCAAGGTTTTTACATCATTACACTCTCTCAAACTCTTGTTTTTCTTCCTTTACTCTGTTCTTCAACATGTATGAATGTGTGTTTGTGTTCAGTGTTAGTTTCTGTTAGATTAGTCAATAAAGTGTCATTTTGTATAAAGAAAGGTTCCTGTGCATGTTTATGAAATAATATCTTAAACTTAATAATATCTTAAACTTTGATTTTGCAAGCCAGCTTAAACATTAAATTTTGAAAGCAACAGCAGTAATTGAAGTCAACTGTTTATTCGAATGATCGCTGGACAATTCGTTTGATCGGATTTAAAGAGTTCATTCTTTTAAAGCCCCATTCAAATGAATCTTCAATTCCATTTGAGCTAATTCACTACATTGTATTCCAAATATTTGTCATCATCTTTGAGCATTGCCCACTAAATAATCAAACTAAAACCTAATTTACACCAACAGAAAAGAACAAGTTTTAAATAATTAAGTTTTTTTTTTATCTACAGTATGAACGAAGGCTCTTATGTCTTGTCACACATACACACAACGAAAAATAAATATGGTGAACAAAAAAATAACACTAAAAAGGATAAATTCTACCATTCTAACATAATATACATCTATATTGTCGATACTTATATACCTGTACAGTATATAAACCCTCATCTCCATTCAGACCTAGTGTAAAATGAAAATTGGCATTGTTAATCCACCGTCATGCTGTTCATAATCTCCGCAATTTGAAAATATATAAATAAATGAATAAAATATTGGGCTAAATGTTCATGCAGTATTTCATTTTACAATGAACTATCTCTTTAAACTGTGCTAAACATTAAATCGCATCAAAACGACAGCAAGATGACAACCTCTGCCACAAACACACTTCACATTATTACACATATTTTACAAACCGTGCCATTTAAACAGTTTGCTCAGAATAAATTCCTCTTGAACACATATTCACTCAAGTGATCTCCATTAGCATGCTGTTTCCAAGTACAGGTTAACAGTGTGATTGATTGGAAACGTGAATGTGAACGATCTGATGACACTCTTGCGCTGAAGCACACTAAATGAGAGTCATTTCTTTCTTTTTTTCGAGGGGTCAAAGGACAAAAACAGCATTCAGATGAGGACCATTGGGCTCGGTCATCACAGGCATGCTGATTCCACCACAAGCTTTAGACATGAGCGAAAAGGCCAACAAATGAGGTGGAGAATCCAGACCGCAGAACAAGCTGCACAATTGATCTGGCAGTGTATGGGGTTAATGCTCTATTTCAGGACATGTGTTGATCAAATCTAGTGCACTCATGCCTCTCAGCTTACAGTGTGAATTGTTTTATTGGCTTCAGTTTGTTCATGAATTAAATGCCTAAATGTTGAGAGCATGTAACACCACAACACACTTCAAAATATTGTTCATTTATGGCAAAAATAACAACAATGACTTTTTTTTTAGTAAACATTGCAATTATGGGTTATAATTTACAGTAAGGTTGTAGATATTTGCAGATATTTATTACATTATTTATTAATATTTATTAGTTGATTTAGTTGTAACTTGTATTGCATTAACTAAAAGTTAACAAGCATGAATTTGGTATTTTACAAAAAAAAAAAAAAAAAAGTTGAATTATGATTAAAAGGGTGGTGCAGAATGTAATTTTAAGGCTTGGTTGTGTTTATAAGACGCAAAGTAATGTGTGCTACTGCTTTACTTGATTTAAATATATACATCTACTCTGCTAACATGAAAACGACTGTCATATTTCCGAGTTCCTCTGAAAGGCCCGCCCTCAAGAGGCTCTGATTGGTCAGCTAACACAATGTGCTGTGATTCACAGATTGGCTCCATGTCACACCCCTACAAGTGCACGCATTTGAGCAGTGTAAACAGTCCAGTCAGAGCAGCTGTTAGCAGTGTTAGCTGCCTGAATCAGACTGCTTGAATGAAGAGCACACAGCTGAGCCTCACGCCTGCTCTCTAAAATAAAATCTGACAAGTGTCTTCACATATATTCAGAATAAGCATAAGTAAGTAATATAAAACGTTCTCATATCTTTTGCGAGTTTGTTATTTGAAATGTAGAATGCACGGAAAGTGTCTGCATAGAGAGACACTGAAAGCATCCGCATAAAGAGACACTGCAGTGCTGATGAAGATTGTGGGTGTTTACAGTGGTTTGACTGATAAATATAAATTTGTAGCTAAATTGTTAGCGGTCCAAACAGCATTTCTGGTTGTTTACATCCTTGTTTACATCCACGCTACAACGTACCATTACCGCTAGAAACTGTGCCTGTAGTTTATCAAGTTTAACAAATAAAAATAATTACAGGTTGTGGCTCATGATCCACAGCTTCATCGGTTGGAGAAGTTTTTAGCCGAATGCAGTAACGAACTGGGAGAGATTCTAGAAGCTGTCCTTTGTCAAATGCTTGCTATATCTTTGTTTTATAATTCTCTGGAACATAATTAAAATTAAACTGGAAGCACTTCTCTCTTTGTGTTGTGATGCTTTGGAAGCCCAAATACAGAAACAGAACTAGCTCTGTGGAAATAGTAACATTTGGATGGAATTTTAGCTTTCTCTGCTATAACATTACAGTGCCCCTGGCCACGCCCCTTCGATACATAGGATGTATGTGCGTGGTGAATCCACGTACAGTAACTGGAAGCCCTTGTGATCTCACCAGCCCGCATGTATTTTTTGTAGTCCCCAAATTTGTTTGCTGTAGGCATTGCTAAGCTAACCCTGTAAAAGCCAATGTCTCCCTTTGCATTGAACTCTGAGCATCTTACATTCAGAGATGTTGTTTATGTTCACACAGCTACATTACACATCAACTAAAGTTTAAAATATGATCTCGTAGTGGACCACCCCTTTAATAGATGTTGTACTAGTAGTTCATTCCTACTTTTCGTCTGCACAGCAGAACGAACCAGCAGAATTTTTGCGGTGGGGGCCCTTTCAGCTGCAAGCCAGCACTGAGAATGCAGTGGGTAGCACTATCACCTAACAGCAAGAAGGTCGCTGGTTTGAGTCTCGGCTGGGTCAGTTGTCATTTCTGTGTGGAGTTTGCATGTTCTCCCCGTGTTCGCGTGGGTTTCCTCCGGGTGCTCCGGTTTCCCCCATGAATCCAAAGACATGTGGTATAGGTGAATTGGGTAAGCTAAATTGTCTGTAGTGTATGTGTGAATGAGTGTGTGTGGATGTTTTCCAGTGATGTGTTGCAGCTGGAAGGGCATTTGCTGCGTGAAATCAGTTGGCGATTCATCCTGGATTAATAAAGGGACTAAGCCTAAAAGTAAATGAATGAATGAATGGACTACAGTATGTGGGAAACCTAAGCACCCCCAAACAAAACCCACACAAATACAGGGAGAACAAAGTAACAGTGCTAACATCTTGCTTAAATGCAAAATATCCAATATCCAATATTTTGGTCAAGTCATGCATCACGCTTTTTTTTTTTTTTTTTCAAATGCCTTTTGTGAAAAAAAAAGATTATGTTAAAATATGGGTGAAATAAAAATGCCCAAACATAAACTGAGTGGAAAGTCAAAAAATCCCACTGCTGAATGGCCAGATGATACACAGATGGAGCAAACAAACCAGTTTGTTTTTGATTAGTGAGGATTGCAAGATGATTACAGTGACATACAGGAGTCATACATTACATTTGGCAGAGAGATAAAGTGTTACTGTAAGTGTTACTCAGATTAAGGTTCTAATCATAAAAAGGAAGAACAGGAAATATAGTAGAAAGTGTTAGTTGCAGAGGACCAGTGATTGTTGTTGTTCATATATTAAAGGGACACTCCACTTTATGGTCTGGCGGCAGTATTTTTAGCTTAGCTTAGCATAGATCATTAAATTGGATTAGACCAATAGCATCTCACTCAAAAAATAACCAAAGAATTTCAAAAATATCCCAATTTAAAGCTTGAGTCCTCTGCAGTTGCATCATAATATAGTGTAGTGTAGTTCATAGTCATGTCAGCCAAGAAAATAGCAACTTAATTTTCTGTCAGTCCTAATACGTTATGTAACTACAGAAGAGTCAAACTTTAAAAGGAAAGTTATCAACTCTCTTTGATCATTTTTGAGCAAGATACTAATGATCTAATCTGATTCCATGGTTTATGATAAGCTAAGCTAAATGTGCTTCCACCGGACTCGAGATTACCTGAGTGGATTTAACGATGGTAAAACTCAACTGTTTAACTCTAGAGTTGTAATGAGTAGGGGTGACAACAGGGTTTGGATCCAAATGCAGTTTATTAAAGAAACATCAAACAGGCAAGGTTCATGCAGGTACAGACAGAATCATGTACTGTAGGTAATCTAGAGAGTGGTGATTTAACAGGCGAATGGTCAAAGTAGGTGGCGAAATTAACAGTAACAACAAAATAAACACGGTAGACAATCCAAGAAAACGCTTACGTAATGCTCACTTACAAGAAACAAGAGTCAGCAAAGGTGTTAGAATGGTCTCTATATGGTCCATGTGATTAGCTCTGAACAGCTTCAGCTATGTGATTGAAATCAAAGGGTGAACTGGGACTAATATGTGAGTGAAGTGCATGATGGTATTTGTAGTTCAGTTGAACATGGGTGTTCTCCAGCAGCCTGCAAGGGCATTACTACTGGTGATTAAACATGAGGACATAAATAAGACAATTTTCCAAAAAAAAAAAAACGTGGACTGTTCCTTTAAACGCATGAGTCAGCTATTGGTGAATATGATTTAACAGATTAAAGCTGAACTGTATGTCAAGTGTCATTCAAACAGATTCAAACACACATTAATAACCCAACATGGCTTTACTGTAACTTCCTAAACTGTTTGCTGTTGTTAACCTGCACTGCATTGATACAAATGCACTTTTACTGGAATATGAGTGACTACCCACATAGCAAAATATCTCTGGCCCAGCTCTGGCCGATACAATCAGCTTTTGCTTGGCCCACATGCCGCAGTGAATTACGGTACATGACTGGACCAAGTCTAGCTTCCAGACAAGGGCCAAACACAGACCATATCTGGGCCAAGACTCAGCCAAGTTAATCACCCATAATTGGGCCTGAACTGGGCCAGATATGTTGGTGTGTTACTACAGCAAGGAAATTGATAAACCCATGAATCATTGCACTTTAGGCGTGCTATGGCCATGCTTTTTCTCAAAGTGACCTGATTGGTAAAGTTTTTTTCTTTTCTTGAACAAAAAAAAAGTATTTTAAATGTGGGTCAAACTGGCCAAACTTACATGGCCCACATATAAGTTAATAACATCTGGCCCAAATACTAAATTTCACATCTGGCCCAAGTATTGTGTGCCGCCTTAAAGACGATGCCACCTCTGCCAAACCAGGGCCATTTTTGGCCTACATGCCATATGCCAGTGCTGGATGAATGCCTGCTCTGCCAGATTCATACCAAATCTAACATCCATTGTCAACTTCGATCTGAAAATCCTAACACACATGCAGTCAATGTCCTTTGCATGGGTTTTCAAGAAGTGCTGTGGTTGAAAAAAAAAAGAAGCTTGAAAATACATTCATGGCATTTTATTCACTCTTCAAGCTGCCTCGGAGGGGGTCGCGCATTTCCTTTTTTTTCCAAATCTATTTTCAAAGTGGGTACACGTTGCCTAAGTGACATGCCTCCATCTTTCTTGCTTTTTTTGGGGCTTGAAAATCCCTCTCTCTAAACCAGAGTGGAGCCCAGGGTGCTGAACGTCAGGCATGCATTGGTGCATCAATGACAAGCACTCAGAAAAATGGGTAGTGAACGCACGGGCATAAAAAAAAAAGTCACCGCTGCTCCATGGAGCTTCAGGCAACGGGTGATATAAAGAGAGTGGCTTAAAATGTCTTCTTATGGCTTGCAACGCAAAGCCGCACAAAAGTCTTTCTGCTGGCTCTCTGTGAAGCTGAGCTCTTTGTGTTGAATGTAACCTTCATGGCTGAGCCACTCTGTCTTTGCCAATCTCGTTACAATGTTGTGAGCGGAATAGGATTCGCAGTCAAAGGTTCAGTGAAATCTGCCGCTTTTTCCGGTTCTTTTACAGTCTCTGTCAGTATGCATTCCTCTCCTTAAATGCTATATAGCAAAAGAGCCGCTTATGCTCTTTCAACATCATCTTGAAGTCATGCGGGTTAGCAATTCAATTATTCCGATACTAATTATTTGGGAGCCACAGAATTGTGATGTTGTGGCAACACTGGTGTGGTGAACACACTGGTGAACATTATTTGGCCATTTATTGAGAAAGATGCTCATTTGAATTCAGATGGTGTAGCTGCATCTACCAACAGGGACTATAGTCATGATAACCAGTCAAACTTTGACCCCTTGCTCTTCATAATCTTTAATCTTTAATCATCCATGTTCCCCATCCACAAACTAAACTGGCTGTCCGCCCGCTGGCTTGGATGTTTGCACTTTCAAGCATGGATATCAGAATATCAAGCTTATAGTAGTGTTTAAACATGCTTCTAAAACACACAAGACTAATTTCTGTTGCACTGAAAAAATAGAAACATTTTAGTTGTCAGGTTTATTTAGATCTAAAGTCATTTGATTTGATAAATATATTCACGATATAATCAGAATATAAAAAGATCGACATATTTAACTTGTGCTATTTTAAATCTTTATACTTCAAACAATACTTTATACTCCAAACAATGTTTAATTGTTTAAAATAATAAAATAGGCAGTTCATTCCGCTGTGGCGATCCCTGAGGAACAAGGGGACTAAGCTAAAGAAAAATTAATAATACAATAATAAAAGTACTGTAGGGCGCCAGGGTGGCGTAGTGGGTAGCACGATCGCCTCACAGCAAGAAGGTTGCTGGTTCGAGCCTCGGCTGGGTCAGTTGTCATTTCTGTGTTGAGTTTGCATATTCTTCCCATGGTCGCGTGGGTGCTCCGGTTTCCCCAGAAGTCCAAAGACATGTGGTATAGGTGATTTGGGTGGGCTAAATTGTCCGTAGTGAATGAGTGTGTATGGACGTTTCCCAGAGATGGGTTGCAGCTGAAAAGGGCATCCGCTATGTAAAACATACGATGGATGAGTTGGCAGTCAAGATGCAGTTCATTCCGCTGTGGCGACCCCAGATTAATAAAGGGAATAAGCCGAAAAGAGAATGAATGAATGAATGAATAAAAGTACTGTAGGTATGATCACTTCATTCATTGATTGCACAGCAGAATGAACCGGTAACTATTCTGGCATCTTTTTTATGCAGCGGATGTCCTTCCAGCTGCAACCCAGTACTTTGAAACACCATTCACACATACACTATGGCCAACTTAGTTTATTCAATTCTCTTATTTGGGGGAAACCGGAGCACCCAGAGGAAAGCCAAGCCAACACAGGGAGAACATGCAAATTCCACACAGAAGTGCCAACTAGCCCAGCCGGGACTCAAACCAGCGACCTTCTTCCTGTGAGGCAACAGTGCTAACCACTGAGCCACCGTGCCACCCCACTTCTTTCATATATTTATATATTTTTTAAGTGCAGGTCATATTAATCTGTTAATTATTGTTCTTACATCAATTTTTCTCTTATGCTCATTTATTTCACCTAGATTTTGCCATTTTACTTTCCCCCCAAAAATACCTAAAACATTAAAGTAGACGATTCACGACCATTTAATATGACTTGAATACAGAGCCAGTGTTGTAAATTTAATTAGATGTGGTCACCAAAATAACACAGGCTCATTAAAATCATTTAATATCATGCTGCAATGTGTTATTTCATTGAAAAACTGTGGTAAACATGTCTAATTAATCAAAAACATTATTTCACGTCGCACCAAATGCTGAATCTACTGTCAAAATAATGCTTCCTCTAATTAATACAGGAAATTACCCTTTTCACTCACTCCATAAACATGAGACATGTTTAAAACATTATGAACGTTTCAAAACCCTTAAGTTATATTGAGACAGGGATCATGTACGTTAACACAGTTTTAATTGTGATAAAAGTGGCTATGGGGTAAATTTATATTTTTATTGTGTTATTATTCATTTTTGCATTCTAGTTATTGCGAAGAAAATGAATGTCTGTCTTCATAAACCTTTATTGTTTATCCTAATTTTTCATCACATCTCTTATTATACAGTTAAAGACACAATTAATAGCCCTCCTGTTATTTTTCTTTTCTTTTTTAAATATTTACCAAATTATGTTTAACAGAGCAACATATTTTTCACAGAAATTCCCATAATATATATATTTTTTTTCTGGAGAAAGTCTTATTTGTTTTATTTCAGCTACTATAAAAGCAGTTTTATTTTTAATAATTTAAATTAAAATATTTTTTTTTAAACTATTTTAAGGACAATATAATTAGCCCCCCTTATTTTCCAATTGTCTACAGAACAAACCATTGTTATGCAATGACTTGCCTAATTAACCTAACTTACTTGATTAATTTATTAAGCCTTTAAATGTCACTTTAAGCTGGAAACTAGTATCTTGAAAATAGTCAAATATTATGAACTGTCATCATGGCAAAGATAATTAAATTTTTATCAAATTAGTCAGTTTTCATCTCGCTGTTGTTTGCTGACAGTGAAACCCATCTGAATGAACAGATTAAGGGTCATTTTGGGATTTCTATTATTGCACTGACAGGGCCCCAAAATTTTGTTTATGGCCCCAGAACTCTAGTATTCAAGAAATAAATAACTGTTCAGTAAAACAAACAAACAAAAAAAAAAAAACATGGCAAAGATAAAATAAATTAGGTATTAGAAATTAGTTATTAAAATTATTATGTTTAGAAACGTGTTGAAAAATTCTAATTTATGTTAACAGGGCTTAACATTAACCTTTCTGATCACCAGCCAGTAGTTTTACTAGCAACTCACAATTTTTACTAGCCACAAGTTGGTTGTTGAGAAAATATATTTTCTGTGCATGAATTTGACTTTGGCATAGTAAAATTACTTGATTTAAATTTTGTGTTATGTCCACATGCCTCCTTGTTATTTTTTTTTTTGTGTGTGTTTTGTGACCTTTGTGGTTGTGGTTTCATAGTTTCGCTTTGCAATTTGTTTTATTACATGACTTTTTAGGACTTTTAAGGATTTACCAAGTTTTTTTGCCACACCAAGCGTTTTTTTTCAACAAAAATGCTCTTATAAAACAACTGACATTTAAAAAAAAATATTCTCATGTATTTAAAACTATACACAACAGTCTGTCCAGGCTAAAGGTCCCAGATCACCAGTTAACTATAGATAAATGGAGAGTTAATCTCCCATTAAAGCAATGTTATTGTAAAAGGTGATAACTGAACCATTAATAAAAATAACTGTAAGCAAATGAAAAAATACAATCATGAGTGCAATAATGTGTGCAATAATGAGGATAATTGGGCGCACACAGTTGACGTTAGGCTCATTAATAATCTGTTCAAAGAATAGTTAAAGCGAAAGCAGAAACCGCTTCTGCTTACAAAAAATCTCAAGCTCTTGAAAGTAGCAGGACTTTTAAGCACTCGAGCGCATCACATCAGCTGAGGATCTCACTGTGAGACTGATCACTCTCTCATTCGGTATTCATCTGCTTTCTTTTGCTCATATCGGTCGTGCTGCTTCTTCATTCTAAGATCACATTTGCGTGCATATTGACAAATGATCTTAAACTAAAATTCCAATCTTTAGTGACAAAGCAGCACTGGCATTTTAAAAATTATTTTCAACCAACCAGCGTGGCTAGTGGGAGTGGCTGTCTAACCCGCCACAGGTGAAATCTACCCGCATTTGGCAGGTTGGTGGGTGTTAATGTCAACCCCTGTATGTTTAAACAGGGAACATATGTAAGTAATTTCTTATATAGAACAATATTGAAAGAGAAAATGGGTTTAGATCATACATTTGCTAAATGAGTTTAAAAATTATCCATGGACAGAAAATGTCAAACTTTCATTTGGCAAAAATAAATCAGCAGGAACACTGCAGCTATAAAATACATTTTAAAAAGCCAGATTCATTAAAGTTAGAAGAAATACAGCACCAAAGTCATATTTTCGACAGTTCTGCAAGATTTATAAGAAGTAGCTGGGAGTGTGAAATTGCAGTCAGTGTGCCTTAAGCTTTACTACCAAACAAGATCTCACTTCGACAGCTGACAAATGCCCAAGGCTGTGAGTTCTGGTGCACTGGACACTCTCTACCATTGCAGTATCTTAGGCCGACAACAATAAATCCACCACTAATATGCTGCAAAGTCCACACAAACTCTGCTTAGCACAGGAGATCTGCAGAAATTAGCGATAAGAAGTAAACACTTATTCAGTTCAGTGCGTTGAGGTCACAGAACGAAACCTTGCCCTTTTAGTGAAGTCACCACAATACAGTACCGACATCAATACAGGGTTAAATGAGGGCTGGAATCAATTAGGGTTTTTTTATTAAGCCAGATTACTTAAAAAGCATGTGACTTGAAAGCACAAAGCCTTGTTAACATAGCTATCACCACCTCTAAGTGAATTGAAATGCTAAAAATATTTTGCAAGACAACATCCCTGAATAATGATACTTCCATTTGGAAGCGCCTTGTTGTGCTTTAATAAAAAATAAACACATTTTCAGATGCTTTCGTTGAATTTAAATACACCTAATAATCTTGTGGCACTTGACATCTCCATTAATATGACTCATCTGTTTGTTACTGATTTATGCAAATGTCAACACTTCAGAAAATAGACTTCATCTGATCCATGTGTTCATTTTTTTAGTATTTAAAAGGACACTATTATGGCCCTCATTTTTTACAAAAAAATGTCTCAGGTCTCCCAATAAGAGGTCTCTGAAGTTTCATCTCAAATTATCCTCAGATAATGTAAATTAGCATGCTGTAAATATTGATTTTTGAGAGAAAGCAAATGTGCACTGTTGTGTGTCTCTTTAAATGCAAATGAGCTGCTGCTCCCCTCCCCCTTTTAGCGCTTCATCATCAATTTTTCTAGTACTATCCATTTAAACTCATGTACAATTTTACGAGGGCACACATTGGGAGTGCATAAACAGAAAGCTAGCTGTCTGGATGAAAGTCAACCCAGGCGCATTCTGAAAATGTACCCCTATTTACATTTCTGGAGAGCCCCCAAAAAACATCCCAGGAGGTACGTTTTTTTTATTTATTTATTTTTTTGCAGTTTATGTTTTGGCGAATCCACCAGAGGCCGCTCTGTATGCTTTTTGAGATCTCAAATTTCTCTCACAAGTGCCATTCGCGACTACCTGTGTCGAGTAAATACACCAGAGGCTGCTGTCGATTGACTGACCGATCGACAGACCCACCCCTTCACTAAATTTAACTGACAGTGCTTTCAAAAGCAATCAAGATAAAGAAAAGCCCTAGCGGCAGCCTGATTTTTATTCTTTTTTTTTTTTTCGTTAGTAGAACATTTTTAAGAAGAAGAAAAATAGATGATTTTTAGGTGAATCTGTGGTCCTATTAATATATGCAGTAAATGACATTATTATTATTATTATTATTATTATTATTATTATTATTATTATTATTATTA
>CAIGQQ010033975.1:3830612-3860656 GCA_903798035.1 Danio albolineatus | reverse complement strand
TATTATTATTATTATTATTATTATTATTATTATTATTATTATTATTAAAAATAAACTCATACAAACTAGCCTAAATCAATAACCAAGGCTAATGATGACACACTGAGGTCTTGTGAAGCAAAACGAATGGTCAGTGTAAGAAACTGAACATCATTTACAATAGTATTAGCTTCAATTGATTTGGGCTTGTTTGTATGTGTTTATTTTTAATATAAACAAACTACCACCAGTCACCGCCATTATAGGAATCACCAAGGACCACGGATTCAGCTAAAAAAAATCTTCTCTAAATGTTCTACTGAAGAAAAAAAAATCTTGGATGACCTACAGTAGGGGTCACCAAACTTGTTCCTGGAGGTCCGGTGTCCTGTATATTTTAAATCCAACCCTAATTAAACACACCTGAGCAAGCTAATCAAGCTCTCACTAGATATACTTGAAACATCCAGACAAGTGTTTTGAGGCAAGTTGGAGCTAAACCCTGCAGGGACACCGGATCTCCAGGACGGAGATTGGTGATCCCAGACCTACAGTATAGGTGAGTAAAATGACAAGACATTTTCATTTTTGGGTGAACTATCCCTTCAAGGCTTGCGACTGTGTGAGAATTTCAAACACGTTTAAAACCTTCAGGCACAAGGAACAAATTTTATTGGATCATTTATTCATTCATTCATTCATTTTCCTTTCGGCTTAGTCCCTTTATTAATCCGGGGTCGCCACAGCGGAATGAACCGCCAACTTATCCAGCATTTGTTTTACGCAGCGGATGCCCTTCCAGCCACAACCCATCTCTGGGAAACACATCCATACATTCTCATTCACACACATACACTACGGACAATTTAGCTTACCCAATTCACCTGTACCGCATGTCTTTGGACTGTGGGGGAAAACCGGAGCACCCGGAGGAAACCCACGCAACCACGGGGAGAACATGCAAACTCCACACAGAAATGCCAACTGGCCCAGCCGGGGATCGAACCAGCGACCTTCTTGCTGTGAGGCGAACGTGCTTACCACTAGGCCACCGTGGCGCCTTATTGGATCATTTATTACAAAAAAAAAAAAAAACCTCTATGCAGTCTTATTTTACATTTGATTATTCATAGTTTTTGCAAAAACTGATTTTATTCTAGCCAAAATAAAACAAATAAGACTTTACACACAAGAAAAACAATATTCTATGGAATACTGTGAAAAACTCTGTTAAATTATAATTGGGAAAAGAACAAAAAACAAAAGAAGATACAGATGGAAATTGTGACTACAACTCTATCTATGATTGTAATTTGCAGAATAATTACAAATATTCCTAATTTGCAGACAACATAAAATTTTGCATTGTCAGATTTGTTTTTCCAGTATTGCGCAGTCCTAGCTATAATGGTTAATATTTTAATGTCACATCCCTAGCTCTGCACCAGTGGCTTACTGATTCTGCTCAAATTGCAGCTCACTGCCCCATAAAGGCTTTTGCTATGGTCCTGTATTACAGTCTAAGCCAAATTACAGCCTGAGCCTTGAACAATAATGGCATCAACAACATAACACCACCACCATTACATCACCATTATTGCAGGAACAATACAAATTCTTGTGCCTCTCCGACTATTTAACACGGTGCCAATGATGAGCAGGATTAGCCAATGACTCGACAGAGCCACCCTTGTTTCTGGGTGATGTCTGCCAGACAGACTGTAAACCCTCAGAGCCTAAAAAACATGTCATTTTCAAAGAGTTTCTTTGATGATGAATCACATTTTCCTTTGCACTATGAAAACATATTGTGAGCAGTTTAAAACGTCCAATGTGTAACGTGTTGTTTTCAAGCAAAATTGGTTCATGTGTTTAGGGCAGATTTACATGACAGTTTTGGAGGGCCTATCTATTGACACATTTAGTACATGAAGTACACTGTAAAAAAGCATTTAACTAAAAAGTCATGAGAACAAATCTTTTTATTGTACTTTTACTAATTTTAATATGCTTATCAGGTTTAATTTAACTTTTTTTGTCAATTTGACTGAAGTACGTTGAGACGAATAGAAAAGTTAATTTGATTCAACTAAAGTTAGGTAGCAAAAATTTTTTTCACGTTGTCCAAGACCAGGGGTGTCCAAACTTTTCAGCCCACGACCCCCAAAGTAACAATGCCAGTGACTCAAGACCCCCACTTTCCTCTCATGTGGTTATAAACTTATAAACATTGCACATAGCGGTCCACACACATCAATATGAACTATGTAAACAGGAGCATACTGACAACACTAAAAAAGTGCAACAGTCTAACCATATACCATATAATTTGTAATGACCATACTAGTCGTTTAATTTAATATTAACTGGCTTTTTATTTGTATGTTTTTTTTTTGTGTAACTATTAAATACTATTTTTATTTTCTGTGGGTTACGGATAAAATATGGTAATTCTAATAGTTTAATAACACATAGAAGATTTTTGAAAATCAGCAATTCACTCATTGCTTCGTGATCCCCTAGGAGGTCCTGACCCCCATTTTGGGAACCACTGCACCTGGAAACATAAATATTCTATAATATAATATGTAATGTAATATTCTATAACGCCAAGTCTAATATTCTAACAAAGTCTTCTATTCTATTCTATTCTATTCTATTCTATCTTTTTTACCTACAGTATGCAATGAGAAAACACTCAAAGACGTAAAAGATATTCTTACAAACAAGAAAGATATTAAATATAAAAATATAAAAAAAACCATCCATCCATCCATCCATCCATCCATCCATCTATCTATCTATCTATCTATCTATCTATCTATCTATCTATCTATCTATCTATCTATCTATCTATCTATCTATCTATCCCAATGATGTCCTCAACAATTTATTAACTGAACAAATTAAAGTATGCCATGCTTATTATAAAAATTCAATATTCTGGTCAAATTATTTTTTTATTCTAAGCACAATATATGTTAATAACCTGATTAAGCACATCTAAATATACATTATCAACGACTATAACTGAATACAATCCCATATTACATTCCTTATTAATACTTATATACACAATTAATGGTAGTAAAGTTTGGTGCGGTTTAGAATTAGTAACAAATGATCAGAATACCATGCATGTATAATAATTAGGAACATTTTTGAAAATGTCTACAAGCAGCAAATGCGATGCATTGCATATATACTGAATGTAACGAACATAGCATCTGCAACACGGTACACATGCAGCAAAACAAGCTTCAGCCTTCTGTAACATTTAGACAGGAAGTGCTCATATTTGTGCTCATTTTGAAAAGGGCACTTGTTATATAAAGGCTACTTGGACTTGATATGCACACTTGCTTTTCTGCAGGATCCTGGCCTACATCCTACAAGTATCACTCCATCATTTATCTTCCCTCCTTCAGAGACAATGCATTTTTAAATGTCATTTTTTTTTTGCACAGCTTGTCTAAATTGTGGGTTTTAGAAAACTCGAGCTCGGGCTCCCAGATTTGCACACTAGCCTTCCTTCAGCCTGTCAAATCAAGATCAACCGCTGATTCATTATCACGGTCCAACCGTAATTCACATCAAGGCGACTTATCTGACCAGATAAGATGAGATGACAGTCAATCCAACATGGTAATATAATTCAAAGCTTTTTTTTTTTTTTTTATTGGGTGAGAATCGCTTTGCTGCTTCCCAAACCTGAGCCACTGGGAGATGATTATATTGTGAATTGCCTCAGGCCTTCAGGACATATTTTTGAGAGCTAAAAATTATGTATTTGGAGTAAAAGCCTCCACATTTCTATCACTGGTAAGACGTAAGGGCCTGGATTTTGCTTCAATTTGTCAGAAGCGCTCAGAAAATTGGAGTAATCTCTCATACCTGAGGAGTCGTGTGAGGACACACAATGGCACGGGGATCGTATAACCAAAGAAGACAGCAAGTTCTGTGTAATTTATAGTAGTACTATAGCCTCCGATACGCATACTTCTGCCTTCTTCAAGGTGAAAATGTGAAATATACATCGGAAGTGCTCACAATCTACAGATGCACAGTACATCTGGACTACGAGTCACTTTTTTTTTTTTTTTTTCAATGATAGATATTGGATATTTATTGTACAATATTGACTAGAAGAATTTATTAATTCTAGTTTGTTGCTTATTTCATGTGTATTTCAGAGCGGAATACTGGACTGTCAACCCACATACAACTTTTATACTGAAAAACTTTAGACAAATAATTATATTTCTAATTCTTCAAATTCTTTGTTGAAATATGAACACTTTAATTGTGTCTGTCCAAAAAAAGAGACTTTTATCGACATTTTCAGTTATTTTAACATATTGTGCAAGAAAATATATGTTCAGTTCATTAATGGGTTTTCTATTGTAATTTATGAGTCCCTGGCCATATTTCATATTAAAACTGACAATTCAATGTTAATAAACAGTCACACAGGCTTTTATAGAATTATTTAAATGACCTAGACATTTGAAACTATTGAAAATGTTGACTTTTTCAACATCAAAAATTGTCATATTGGAAGATCCCAACAGGTAATTTGAAAGCGTATATAAATGAAAAAGACAAAATACAGAAAACTGTTTATTAAAGTCTGTGTGAACTGGAAATTGCAGCAGACTTTTTCATACACTGAAAAAAATGGTGTCAGCAAAATAGTTGCAAACAAATTATATGTAATGAATTTAAATAAACACATTAAATGTAGTAATGTTCAACTGAATTTGTTTGTTTAAATTCAGCTCAAATAAACTGTTTACAACCGCTTAACTTAAAAAAAAATTGGTGTATTTGTATGAAACTGCAACTAAATACTGAATAGGGGGTGGATTTTTATTTTTTTACACAGTTCCTCTCCTCTTTCACTTACAGCAAACTAACGGTTGGAGAGATGTGGCTAAGCTAATTGATATTCAGTTCAATTCACCTTTATTTGTATAGCGCTTTTACAATGTAGATTGTGTCCAAGCAGCTTCACATAGAAGGTTATAGTAAATTGAAAATGTCAGTTTAGTTATTAATGTTTGAGTTCAGTTCAGTTCAGTGTTGATATCATCAGAGAAGGAAGCAATTGGGTAGATTTTTGATTAAAGAAAAAAAAAATCATGCTTCAAATTACAACATACACATTAGTAAATACAACATACACATTAGTCAATTGTGTTTTCTTTTAACATAACAATGTTTACATTTTTACCTTGCTATTACAAACAATAGTAATTAAATATTGCTTGGTTCTGATTTGGTCTTCTCTGTTCTCTCAGTTCACCGACTTTGACACCAGATAGTCAAATCCTGTCTTCAATAACATCAAATTACAGAGTATGGATACCTGCTTATATGGTATTTTAGTTTAAAAAATATGACATGATATTAAGGCTGTTTTTGGCAACACTTGGTGTTTTTACCGAACAAAGAAAAGTTAAGCCCAAAAAGACTTTACAGAATCTAAGGCTGGCCACACGCTTGGAAATTTTATGCCCGATTTACACCCCTGTTGTTTGGAGGTGGGAGCATAGCCTGATTTGAGGCTTGTCACAACCAAGCTTTATGTTCAGAACAATCCTTTAATGACTATTTACCAAACTGCCTCTGACAGGAAAACTGCAACAGCCAAATATAGTGAGCAGGCTTCAACAGCTGGATGCTGCTTGCTTTTATACTTGAAACATGGCAACCAAACATGTCACAAGAGTGGAATATTGACAAGGAAGTCTAACTTGTATAACCATGACAACAGTGCAATTGCCTTTATGATGTGTGATTCATAAATTACCACTACCAGCTGATGTTGATCATAGTGTGTGCATTCAGAGGTTACTCTGTTTGTGTCTGTGGACTCTCAGTTTTAAAAACTCATTTAGTGTGTCCCAGGCCTAAGAAGAATAAAAGGTTTCTCAGATATCAGACATCCAAAACATTAACATATGACTGTTGCTCCACAAAGCTTTCCGAAGCACTAAAGTGAGTGAAGTTACATTTTTAATATCGTTGGAGATATAGTTATCTGTATATATTATTTAAGATAGCTATCTGTTCTTGAATTTTTTTTTTTATCTGTTTCTTATTTTTTCAACAGTGTTACATTTTTCAAAGTATGTTTATATGGAGGACCAGCAGTGACAGTTAGAAATAAGATGAAGAATCCGATGGGTGTTTTGAGCTGAAACTTCAAAAAGACACTTTCTGGAGACACAACAGACTTGTAAAAAGAGATGAGATAGGTGCCCTTTAAAGGCACAGCAGTAAAAATAATGAGGAAAAAGACTCTTGGTGATACAGACGGTAAAATCAATGTAATTCATTAACATGCAGCATTTTTGATCACATATGTTGATGACTGATGATCACAGAGAGCTGAACAGATCTTTTAATGCCAGTTGCTTTGCGCACATGTCGTGTTGTTGATATGATTATACACGTTTTGTCTTTATATCCCCCAATATGACTGTGGACACACTATAACTACGCACATTTCTTTCCAAACAGCTTACAAAAAAATTATTTTCATTATAGGTGCCCTTTAAAGTTACATAAATCCCACATTTAACTACTGTGCAATATAAATTACTAATTTCACTTGGGCTTTGTAAGAATGTTTAAATAGAGAGGACAATTATGTCAATGCAATCCCATTCACATGGATAAAAACAGACTAAAAACACTGTTTCTACATGACAATTACAATGTCGCTTTGTAAAGAAACTAACTACAAGCATGACTGCAAAACTTGACTACAAACATAATATGCATGTGCATGGTTTTACCGTTTTCACAAACCACCTGTTTTATGAACTTAAAACTGAGATGATAAGGGTCTCAACCTCAAAAACTTCCGACTAGCTTTGATTGTGCTGAATCATACAGCACTTTTTGTTTCAGCATTTATACAGAAATTACACTCTGTTAAGATACAGTGTAATGGTCAGAGAGTGGGTGGAAGATTGTAACGGAAAATAAAATTATAGGACAATTATAGTGTTTTGCTAAGATATAAGAGCACCTCAGGGAAGAAAATGCATAATCAAAATACCCAATATGGCTGCTTGAATATTATGCAAATCTGTATTATGACCTTTTTAATGTAAAAAGCATGCCCCAACATAACCATAAGCATTTTACGGTCAGTTTTCAAATTTTTAAAGACAGAATCCATATAGAGGCACATATAGTGTGTTGGGTTAACCAGTTTATCAAATCACAACCAAACTTTAAATCACACTCACTAGGCTATATTTCTTACAGACAGATATTCCTTGTTTTGCAGTGCAGATATTCCTTGTTTCAGACAGATATTCCTTGTTTTGCAGTGCATAATGTAGTGTGTTTTCAGCACCGTGTGAACTCCGCAGAAGATTGTCTTGGATTCCTCATAAGCACAATCATTCCCATGGGTTTGGCTGAACTTTGCTGATTAAACAATTTACCCAAGATCACCATCATTAAAGCGCATCGTAAAAAAATGCTGGGTTCCACACAATCGATTTGTGTTGTGACATCATGAAGGAATTAAGTTAACTTACAGCAGGGGTGTCCAAACTCGGTCCTGGAGGGCCGATGTCCTAGAGAGTTTACTGTAGCTCCAACCCTAATCAAACACACCTGAAGCAGCCAATCAAGCCCGTAGATAAGCTAGACTCTTATTAGATAAGCTAGAAACTACCTAGCAGGTGTGTTGAAGCAAGTTGGAGCTAAACTCTTCCACCAGGACAGAGTTTGGACACCCTTTAACAGTGTTAGTTTTTACAAGTTTAAGTGGATTGAACGTAAAACAGTTACATTGTCCTCCCAAAAAACTAAAGAATTGTGTTGTTTCAGGTCATTTTACAGCAAAAAGTTATGCTTTTAATTTATAAAGCTGTAATTGAAAGCATAATATGTTGCGAATTGTGTGGTATGGAAACATTACAGTTCAATCTAAAGCTACTGTAAGCTTGGAGGGCTGGTGAAGACAGCCATGAGAATCATAGGGAAAAGGGAATACTAATCCTTACAATCTCTCTATGAGCAATCACTTTGGGAAGAAGACATAAAAATATTAGCTGACCCCTCGCACAGTTAATTTTCTTAGTACGAGTTCTGGTTCCGGTGGCAAAGAAATACCTGGATGCACACTGAAGGTAAATAATAAAACCACAATCACAATGCCGATTGTTCCATGACTGCCGTATAATGTTATGCTCTGAAGCCCTGTTTTGCAGTGCATAATGTTGTGTGTTTTCAGCACCGTCTGAACTCCGCAGAAGATTGTCTCGGATTCCTCATAAGCACAAAACATTCTCATTTACCCCAGATCACCATCGACGATACAGGTTGCCTGTGTGCAGATACAATCGTTTTAACAAATCTTTTTTACCTACACATCAATTCGATTTTTAAATATGTAATATTTGTGTTGATGATTGAACGTTTGTGTTGATGTGTGTTTTTTTGTTCAGTGAATGCAAATGGCCCAAGACAAATTTCCCCATGGGTATATAACATCTCATCTGACATCTTAAGTTCACTAGTGACAAAGAAATATCTGGATGCGCACTAAAGGTAAATAATAAAACCACAATCACAATGCCAATTGTTCCATGACTGCCGTATCATGTTATGCACTGCTAATGAAACCCACAATTACCCATATTCCCAAAGGAATTTATTGCACCATGATTGCATAAGAAACAACAGACAATAGGTCTGTAACACATTAAGAAAAGGCAGACAAGGGAGCGGGACACAGTTCAGTGAATCTGAACTAATTCAAATCCGATGTGTTGGTTATTAAACCATCCTCAAAACAAATTTCACTTCCTATTCATGTGCCAAATAATACCACACTAAATCAAAGTAATATGACATTACTTTTTATTTTAAATAATAGCATGGTGTATTTATCCTCTGTAAACATTATTTAGTACCTTATAAGAAGTACTACAATATTACCCTTGCTTTTCCATACTGCCAACTATATTAATGTGTTTGAGGAAAAAAAAGTCTTCTGTTGAGAATAAAAAATCAACACAAAGGGGTGAATTTAAGCGTTATTTTGTTGAGGCTGTAAATCCAAAAAGAAGAAGAAGAAAGCTAATTTTAATGTGTCTGTAAAACTGAAATCTGAAAAGCAGTCCATTCACATAACTGGACATTAAGGCCTAATAAAAAAGGCACAATGGCGGTGTTATTAAAATGAATGATAGAGCTGTTTGTGGCCGGTCTACTTGCAATCATGTATGAGGATCACTACACAAAGCCAAGGAGCTTAAAAATACAGCTCGGAGACATTAAGTGCCAGTGATAACAGCAGAATAAAAGAAACTGCTTTAATGGGAACTTTTTAAAACATGCTGAATACTGAATGTACCCTCACTCGACAGTTTGCATATTTGCTCAAACACTAGCTTACGTTTGATACTACAAAGTGTACTAAACTGACAGTAAACATTTCATTGTACAACGATTACTTAAGAGAGGAAGCTTAAAATTGTGACAAAAAGAAAACAGATGGCCTTCCACTATATTCTTAACTTTACAGTTTCCATCTGCCTTCAAAAATCAGTGTTTCTTCAAAACAGTGTTGTACAAAAACACTTTTTGAGACATTCGGCAGCTCCATCTGATCCTACTAACAATACAGGTTTCCCTTGCTCAGTTACGACCCTGAACCATTAAACGGTGTTTCCAAAAAAAGTGCAATTGTGTGAAAACAACCTTTACACTATTATACGCAGCTGTCAGCTTGCCTGAACTTCAAGTCAGTATGGAATAAAACATGATCCGCTAAAACAAAAGCCAGACTTCCTTTCCCAGTGGAGTTGATGTCTTCAGCCTTTAAGCCAACCATGCCAAACACTGGAACACTGTTAAAGGTTTAGTGAAAATAATATTATCATTTAATAATCATCATGCAATTACAAACCTAAATTAAAAATATTTGTCAGATATCACAAAAAAAAGGATAACTTTTGATTTATTAGAAAGCTGATCACAGACAAACTGTTGAAAACAGGTTTCAAAATGCAAGCTTTTTAAATATAATATCCGTATCATTTCCAAGTAGAAATATTACAAACATATTTCTGAAAAACGTGACTTCATGCACAAGCCTATTTGGTTTGCAGGTTTGTGCAATTGACAACCAAAACCAAAATAATGCTGGAGAACAAGGACTGTAGGTCCACAGTTGCATTTTTTTTTCACAAAGCAGACACACAACACAAATTTAGTCTCAGAAGCTCAGCCATGCTTGCTTGATGCCTGAAAACCAATGAGGTATCTTGTGTGTACCTTCTTGTGTGTCATGTCAACACAATTTGAGCTTTAACAATAATCAGTGACTTTTGTTCTTATGCATTAAGAGATATGGTTGAGCTTCTGTTTATGTTTAGTGATCAACACTCATATGCAAAATAAAAACTAAACTAAATAAACACGGTGCTAAATAAAACCACTGTAAGTAGTGGAACACTCATAAGCTGAAACAACACAATTCTTGATTTTTTTTTTTTGGAAGGCTTAATTGTTTTACGTTTAATCCACCTAAAAACGAGTTACTTAATTCCTTTATGTTATCCCAACACAAATCAACTGTGTGGAACGGTTTTCCAGTGGTTATTAAAGGGTTGTTAAGGGGCTTTTTAGCACTATACAGGTGGAACTTTGGCTTGAAATAACAGTTAAGGTGCTTTCACACCTGTGCATTGAGTCTCTTGAATTAAATCTGTTACATTGTTACAGCCCCAATTTTGACTCGACGACAGGTTTTGAGAAATCGCCCACAAATGCCTGAAATTACAGGAAAATTGGTGCTCGTTCACGCGAGTAATAATCACACAATATGAACTATCAAAGACGTGATCTGAGAGAATCACCGTTGAGTCGCCGATGCCCAGGAGATATTTGCCGTGCTAATTATCTGGAGCTGTTGGCGATTCAAATCATGCCGTGTGAAATGTGTTTTGACTGAAAATAACATCGGCGATCGCCTACAGCCAATGAGAGAGCAGCATTCACTAGTGCGGGTACCTGCAGGCCAGCAGGAGGTTGAGGGAGAAGTTAAAAGCGCTCATTTTCAGTTTATTCGGACCCAAGAAATGGAGGGAAAATTAGTGTAAATTTGGCATGAGCTCCCGTGTCTGTTTGACGCGTCATGTGACAAATATGTACATTTTCTTCCCCAATTAAGGATATTTTCTTGTTATGTATTTAATAACAAAAGATATACTACGTGTTTTTGGGTGTGAGACATGGTTTGGACTAAGTTGTCGGTCATGCAGTGTGAAACTCCCTTTCGCCGATCCATCTTGCAGTGTAAACAAAGCAGCGACAAAACGCTAGCCCAGATATTCATGCAGCGTGAAAACATCTGTGACACGACTACTTTGAAAATCATGCAGTCTGAACTTGTATATAGTGTATATAGCGCTATATAGTAACTTAACCACCACAAATAACCACTGGAGAACCATTACAGGTTCTATTTAGCACTTAAATTGAACTGCCAAAGAACCTTTTTTAGAGGCATATTAAATCTGTTCATAATATAAAGTGAGAAGACTGATTCAATGAATAGATTTTGTAGGCTTTGGGTAAATATACTAATAACGTGTGCTCCAAAAACAGAACAAAAGTCTCACAGATTAGAAACAACATGAGGGTGAACAAATTATGACAGCATTTTCACTTGAGGGTGAACTAACCCTTTAATAAAGCATCAAACGCAGTGCTTCATGTGTAGTGTACACGAGCGCATCCAACCTCCCCTTTTCACACACTCTTGAGAGGTATCTGAAATATAATCATTTTCAGCACCAGAGGGATTGTTTTTCCTAATTGACAGCCATCTCAGATCCATTAGTACACTCCTGTCAGTATACACCGCTTTGATCTGTGATGTCAGCTGGATCAATTTCAGTGCTTGGCAAATATGCAAATAATTCCATAGCAGAGATGTGTCAAAAGCACTCAGCATATGTTTGCGCTAAGACACTGGCTGTCTCTCGATAAAAAGAAAGAAGGGGGTGGAAGAGAGCGAATCGGGGGAGAAAAAAAAAAAAAAAGAAACAGACTTTGAGATTTCACAACGGCTGAATGGGGAGGGGAAAAAAAATTCATCTTAATATGACACAAGAGGCTTACAAGTCTCAGCATGCACACGGGCGAAAGAAGTATCATGGGCCCACAGCCTCTCTGTGCATAATAATGTTTTGAAAAATCGCACGCCGCTGTTTGCTTTTAAAAACCTACAGAGTGCAGCGCCGAAAGGAGAGTCTCTTACTGGAGGCGCAAGGCGGGTGACACAGAGCATTTGTCTTTATTTGCCGGGCTTCACCCTGCTTTAGCGCGTGGTCCGCTGGGAGATGAGAGACCCCAGATTAGACTCTAACGGACTTCTCGGGACACTGTCCAAAATGCTATTTTCTGGCATGAGAGTGGCCAAGCTGTGTCTGGCCACATGTAAATTGAGTCGAATTCCCAATGATGGCTTTGTTTTGGGCCGCCCACTGCATTCGCTCTGTGTAAACGTGAAAGTTGGTCTCGCTTAGGAGGATACGGTAACAACAGGGGGTTCCCGAGGGGATCTGCATTTCCCTGAAGGAAACAACATGGGGTAAATCTCCTAGCAAAGACGGCGGATGTTCAAAATAGTAGATGAAACAAAACACAGGGTATTTAAAGGGACAGGTCAGACGGAAATGAAAAGTCTGTCATTTAATCACCTTTATACACTCAAAATGCTGGGTTATGTCAATCCAATTATGGGTGTAATTTGTACTAAACAGATTATTATTATTACTTTTAATTAAACTAATAGGACTTGGGTTATTCTATTTGGTTTAGTCCATATTTTCTCCTATTTGGGTTTAACACTTGTGCTGTTCGGGATGTTCTCATGCACTCTGGGGTGAATTTAAGTCTTAATTTGACCACAACTTTCACTGTGTTTCAGCAAATTGAAGGATATTTGGTGACAAATTTTATTTTGACATATATTTTGGGAAAATGCTTTAAAAAAAATAAAAAAAATCAGCAATACGCTCTGGGCAAATTGACTACCCTTTTGTTATGTCAGTGGCTGTTTTTGCCCTATTGACTTCCATTATAATGACAATTTTTTTGCAAAGCCATGACAGCATATTATCATGCATTCTTGATTGTTGCTGGTTTTCTCTGTTGGAAAGTGGTAAATGTACTGTTTTTTACTGTTTATGGAGAATAGTGTGTGTGTAAGTGTGTGAGAGAGACCTTTGCACACTTACAGTACCTTGATATGTTTGAAAAAAAAAAAAGCAGCTCAGCTCTCATAATATAGAAAACAAAGTAAGTGTATAAGTAAGTTTATACACGCACACTATAATTAGCTGTTTTACTCCATAGAGCTTCATAGAACTCCAAATATAAAGTTTTGCCTCTTCCCAACAGGGAAAAACACCAACAATTAAGAATGCATGATTATTTGGTGTCATGGCTTAGCAATCAAAAAATGTCATTATAATGGAAGTTAATGGGGCAAAAACGGCCACAGACATAACGAAAGGGTAGTCGATTTGAACAGTACAAAGGGGTTAAATAACCCAGCATTTCTTAGAGTGTATCTTCTGCTGAACTGCTCTAAAATACAATATTTTACAATATACAATATCTAAAACATATTAGATTTAGGGTTATTTGTTATATTTGTATATTTGTTGTAGTTATTAGGGTAAATGTTTTTTATTTATAAATTTTTTACAAAAAATATTTATTTTTAGACAACATATTACACAAATAAAAACATTTGTTATTTAGACCAATTGTCATTTCCATGAAGAAACAAACAAACAAACAAAAAAAACGTTAATATTAGCTATTTTATTAAAGGGAACTAAAATGTTAACACTTTACAATAAGGTTTCATAAATACCAGTTAATCTATTTACACGAACAAACTAACTCAAACTATTAAACAACTAATATGATAAAAATCAACTTATGCAAACTGTTTGGACAGAACTGTGTGTAGGCTTAGTGTGTCAGCTGTCATATTGGAGTGATATACACACACAACAACTTTAAAAAAATTCCTGATGTTAAAATAGGACCCGAATCGCAATGATTTCGAGGCCCATCGCAACGTGCGTACTGTAGGATTGCAATTTGTCCACAGAACATTTTTTTTGCAAATAAACTGAGATTAAAATATTTGTTACAACTCAGATTTTTATAAGTTTAAAATGTTTTTTTTTTAACAGAGCATGTTTGTAATAAAGAGAGTACAATCACTATGCAATTCTTAACTGCTATAATTACCACAGCCGCATTGTGTCAGTAAACGCTAATGTGTGTGTGTGTACTGCAAACGGCAATAGTGTGAGACTCATCATTTCAGAAAGGCTTGAATAAACTCCACCACAAATACATGAAATAAACTTACTTGATATTTTTGACTAATGAGCTGTGTTTCAGCTTCATCCGTGTCTGTCTCTGTCATAGTGCTGTGTATCTAACTCAACGCATGATGAAAAGCAGACAAGCAGGTTTGAAATTTGAAATTTTACAGACACATTCTGGAGACACCAAAGACTTATCTTACATCTTGTAAAAGGGGTAAAATAGGTGCCCTTTAAAACAAAACTTGATAACAATTACTTTCTATTATCAATTTCTCTTATCGACAAATAAACCTTTTTTTATTAAATTAATTAATAATAATTTAGGTTTGTAATTACATAAGGGTGAGTAAATAACATGATTAAGCAAGCTTTATATTTATGATAATTGCATTTGCCTCAGATCTGCATATGTCCTGCACACGCTTCCTGTTCAAGCTATTATTATTTCAATGTTCATGATTTTTAAAATGATTTTATTTGCTAAAAAAAGTTTCATTAGAATGATCACAATACATTTTTTATGCAAAAGAGTTACAATTAATGTCACCATATTTCACTTATTATAGTCACCTTCGCACATCTGTAGCGATGTGAAAATGAAGTGTTAAATGGAAACGACCTGTAAAACCCTTCAGCCTTGACCTGCGCACACACACCACTCATTTCGATAACTTTCCCTGAATAGGAGGAAAGTATATATTATATAGAAGTGGCCTCCCTGACACATTTTCTCAGTGCTTCCCCCAGCAGAAACCATCCATTGAAATTTTTATGAAATGCAACCACCCTGGAATCTTTTTAATGTCACATGCAGTACATCACTTCTGACAGGTCGCAACGCTCACCATAAGAACACGCTCAATCTCTTTGGCTTTCTTTAGACTTCATAACTGTTAGTGACCATGTAGTATATCGAAAATTGCTCATTCATTCATTCATTCATTCATTTTCTTTTCGGCTTAGTCCCTTTATTAATCTGGGGTCACCACAGCGGAATGAACCGCCAACACATCCAGCATATGTTTTACGCAGCAGATGCCCTTCCATCTGCAACCCATTTCTGGGAAACATCCATACACTTTCACACTCATACACTACGGACAATTTAGCCTATTCACCTATACCACATGTCATTGTACTTGTGGGGGAAACCGGAGCACCCGGTGGAAACTAACGCAACCACAGGGAGAACATGCAAACTCACACAGAAATGCCAACTGACCCACTCGAGGCTCGAACCAGCGACCTTCTTGCTGTGAGGCGAACGTGATACCCATCAAAAATTGTAGTCAGTCTATTTTATTTTCAGGTTTATTTGACAGGGACAATGCACATTAATCTTTAACTGCATGCTCAACCAAATGCTTGATCGTATTTTGACCGTTTTAATTAATGGTTTACACTACACAGCATTGTTGGTTTACAAACAAAACAAACAAACATAATCATGTTGCACCATTAAACTTAATTTTGGATTTACTGTTAACAAAAAAAAAAACATGTTAAATGAGAATCTGAGTTATTTATGGCATACTTCAAACAATAAAGATTATTTAATTTAAAAATGTTTTATTTTTAATATTATGAAATAAATTGGTCTTACACTTAATATTTTCAGATTTTTCATAGTATATGTATTAATTCCGGTACTTTTACCATAAACCGACATATCAACCATTTGGTGGAGGTCGATGTTTTAGAAATTATTGAATGTGTTGCAAAAAAAATGCATTGAATTAAGAAATGCAATCCATTTTTTTCTTGGTGGGGCAGTTAAAGGGTTAATGATAGAGAAATTTACAATGCCAGAATTAGCCAATAGGTTATTTTGCATCTGCAGTCCCTAAACTGACGATAAAATAGTCAGCCTAAAAATATAAAACAATCACTCTATACATAAGGAAGACGTGTGTCCTAAAAATTAACAATCCAGCAAAAAAAATTTAATAAAAATAAATACAATGTACTATAAAACCAGCAAGACACTCACTCTCATCTCATTTAAACAAATACACAACTGTCAGACAAAATGACCAATAAATGTCAATATGCAAGCAAAGACCATATACAGTAAGCATACATAGCATACATATAGATAACAGTAGCATTAATCATTCAAATACTATGCTACAAAACAACCATGTATAAAAACAGACGGCAATAGAATTTAATTAGAAATTAAAAAATAACGTTGACAGAACTGGCTTTCAATTAACCATATACACTATTCATTTTTCTTCAATTTACGGCAAGTTCAGACTGCATGATTTTCAAAGTAGTCGTGTCACAGATGTGTTCGCACTACATGACTATCTGGGGTAGCATTTCATCGCAGCTTTGTTTACACTGCCAGATGGATCAGTGACGAAGGGTTTCACACTGCATGACTTTAAAATACAAAGAATCAAACAACTTTTTTCAAACTACGTCTCACAGCCAAGCACACACGAGAAGTGAAATGGAAACAACGTGAGGTCACGTAGTATATCTCTTAACTACATAATGAGAAAGAAGCCTTAGAGGAATGAACAGTCAACTATTCCAGCATATGTTTTACACAGCGGATGCCCTTACAGCTGCAACCCAGTACAGGGAAACACCCATACCCTCTCACAGTCACATACAAACACTACGGCCAATTTAGTTTATTCAATTATCCTTGACCGCATGTCTTTGGACTGTGGGGGAAACCGGAGCACCCAGTGGAAACCCACGAGAACATGCAAACTCCATACAGAAATGCCAACTGACCCAGCCGGGACTCAAACCAGCGATGTTCTTGCTTCTTGCTTAATTATGAGTATTAAAGTTTGTAATATAAGTTGGGATTGAGTTCTTTAACTGAAAACACTCTTTGATTAAACGCACTTTTCTTAAAGCAACTATACAATCACATGTAACGTCACTTCTTTTTAACTGATACCCATTGTGCTACATTTACAAACTCTAACAAATCTGTCAATGATTTTCCTAGCCTAAAATGTTGACGATGTATGGATTTCTCATCTAAAACCTTCAAAAGTTTGTTTATACAGAGAGAGAAATGTCTTTGGCTCTTTACCCAATGCCTAAACATTATTACCCCAAACAATAATTATGCAACATATTCCCTCATCAACAGTGTTTTGACATTAGATGCTAGCCTGATTTGTACCGGTCTCGTTTGCATGCGTGCAATGCAATGGCACCGAATTAGTCTCTAATTCATTGTGACATGAACACAACCAAGGTTGATTCAAAAGAAAAGCCAGGAAGCACTGTGAGCGAGAGATAATCATGCGACATGTATTGTTATAGCCCTGACCAGTGATTAACATTAAATATGATCCACATAAAACCTCATCTGCTTGGCCACCGGATGAGATGAGATCTGTGATGCTGAGCGACAGATGCTGGATAAGTCTATCCAACCACATGCACAAGCGAGGTCTATTAGTTTTATTTATACCGCTGATCTCTGAACCACACCTAGAGACTAAATAAATTGTAAATGTGCATAAAAAGAAGTACATAAATAAGAATAGGTGTATTATAATATTTAATCCATTAGTTTGTTTAATTATTTATTTATTTACACATTACTTTCATAATTTACAACATTTCAAGGTAAATCATGTTCTGTGTATCACTTGCAGCCAAACATTTAAATATTACATAATAATGGAACAATATTTAACAAATAACAATTGCAGAATAATAACTTTGCCAGTACTATATTTACATTTATTATGCATAAAAAGTATTTATAACTTTTAATTAATGATTATTCTATTACTTTATTGCTGCTGTAACTTTTATTAACATACTTCGGTAATGATATACGTAATGATAATTCAATTTTATTGCTACATTACTACCAGTACTATTATTCTAATCATTCAAACTTGTCTACTACACTACTGTATTTATTGTCTTGCCAACCACACTGTAGAGATGAACCCCAACTAGTGATTAAATTAATGAATAAATCAACCGAGGAGCCAACAAATTAGGAAGAAATGACTTTTAACATGTTAAGCAGCGAGCAAATCCTTCAGGGGAAATAAATAAATATATCCAGAGTGGTTTATGGAATTTGTGGACAGCAATAATCAGTAAATCCGGGCCGGATTAAGCGATGGAGGGACAGTGAGAGCGGATTATTAAACATCTGCGGAGGCACTAGTCTCTAACATGACGCTCTCTAACCGAATCAAACCTAGAGCACATCAGATCATTAACCCCAGTGCAACATGTCTCAAAGCATCTGTAATGCACACCCGTCTTGACGTTAATACGCTCTGTGCACAACCCGACAGCAGCTGTTGTAGGAAGTAAGATCAACTCGAGCATGGGTTGGAAAAGTCAACAGTCATGATGACTTTCAGTGCAAACATTAAGATGCTGTTCACTTTCGCTTGATTGGAAGCTGCAAACATGTTATTACTTTTATTTTGGAATAAATAACTAGCCTTGTGACGGGAGGCACATGCCTCCACGTGATTGGTTGTCAGCTGGATAATGATATCGTAACAGGTGCACAAACTGGCCTGAATGTGTCAACTAGTGAAAATGGACAGACTCTCAGAGTAAACAACTCACCCACTCACACATCATCACTTGTGTCATGAACTTGAAACGCACAATGATCTGTGAGTGATAGCTTTTAGCAAACAAATTAAAGGTCTGCGCCTGCCGTCATCATGACACCTGCGGTGCCTACTGAGGATCTGATGAATAATGATCCCAAAGAAAGGTCACTTTTAGAGATGATAGCCAAACAAGAGTTTGCATTGCTAAAATATACAAAGCATTCAGCACTGCTGCATTGCCAACACACACAAAGCTGCACTGTTGAAACTACTTTTGAAGTGATTTAGTCAGACTAGGTGTTATGCATGCAAAACAATATTTTTTTTTATTATTAATAATAATTTATTATTTATTTATTAACTAACATACAACACTGCAAGGCAAACTGTTTCATATATTTCTTGCACCGTTTTAATGTAATGAAAAATTATAGATTTTTATTAATCTTTCATTATTTATTTATAAATTAATATACAGCACTGCAAGGTAAACAGTTCCATATATAACTTGCACCCAAACATTTAAATATCAAATAACATTGGAACAATGTTGAGGCAATAAAAACAATTGCTGAGTGGACAGCAGACCACACCAACACAGGTATATTTATTGTTTTATTTTTTATATACTTTTATTATAAAGTTATTAATCATGTGAACTAGTGATCCTTTACCTCATACTACAACTACTACAACTAATAATAATATACTGTAAATACAAGTAATGATTTTATTACTGCTGCTACTACAACTACTACTCCTGTCATTTCAGCTAGTATTTTCTTCACACTGATATTGTCTTTCCAACTAGACACAGCTTCTCTCACTACTACTATTACTACTACTACTACAACTAGCCCCGATTTAAATAATTTATTAAATTGATCACTAGCGGTTTTGTCATCCATCGCCTACACAAAAATGTCTTATAAGCACCGGGGAAACGTCAACAGACCAAGCGGTCGCCAAAGTGAGGATGTGTCCCTTCTTCTCCAAGTAAATGACTGAAGAAAACACGCCGCGAACATAACAAACACATGACGAAACATGCATCTCCTACTTACTCTCCGCATATGCTGGAAGTGCAGACGGAGAAGCAATACATTAAAGCCCCGAGTGCAGCGTGACGGAGCGATGCACAGCTGATAACTGAAGACGCACTTACTGTGATGCATGGAGTCTCGGCGCTTCCTCGGAGAAGTGATGCGGAGTCACTGCGAGACCGAGCATCCGAATAAAACGGAGAGGATCTCCAAAAAAAGAAAAAAAGAAAAAGAAAAAAGTGCCGCTTAATGGCAGAATAGGTCGAGGCTGGAGAAACCGCGCTATCCACACACACACACACAAACACACACGGTCCCCGCTGATTCCTGCATCAGATCAACATGAGCCGCGCTGCTCGTGTGGCACGGGGTGGGCACCTCCCACATACTGTGCTGCTGGAGGCTTTCCAAAGAGTCACACAAATCACATCATCTTTGTGTCACCGAAGGGCTGAGGCTTTGACATTAGGGATGCGAGGAGGACACAGCTGATACGGCAGAAACGCTTGAAACTTGCTGTGGAATATAGAATATATTATTCATTTTTTGAGGGCGCTTTGAGAGGGCGGGATGCTCTGGGTGGAGTGTGAAGAGTAAAAACGTGCAAGGTGAGATGTAATTAAAATAAAAAACTGACATTGTAAAGACAATGATACAGTATGTAGTGCATGTAATTTTACTGTATTTTAATTCATGGAGAAAATGTATATTCAGCTAGCAACATTGCTGCAAAGTAAAATATTATTCACTATTAAATAAATAAAACTATTTTTACAATTCAGAAGTTTCATTCTCAAAACCCGTGTGTCTGCTAAAAACTTTAATTAAAGTTAGAGTTAAAATACAGTGATTTATTAAATACTATATTCTATAAAATTGTTGATAATTAAATAATAATAATAATAATAATAATAATAATAATAATAATAATAGTAATATACTGTGAATACAAGTAATGATTAGATTACTGCTGCTTCTACTACTACTACTGCAGTTATTCCAACTAGTACTTTGTTTTCACCACCATTAATTTAGTTAATTAATATTTTAATAATGCCAACAATAATGCAAGATAATGGGCTTATTTACTAAATAATTATGAATGCAATTATGCATTCATCACTTTGCATACCACATAAAAAAATTATAAAATGTTGGTGGATGACTCCAATATTTACAAAAAATTCAATAGACACAACAACAACAACAACAACAACAACAACAACAACAGACAACTGCAAAATAATATATGCTGTTATAATAATAATAATGATATTAATAATAAATAAATTATTAATAATAATAATAATGATAATAATAATAATATGTTGTTGTTGTATTTAAATTTTAGTAATTAATAAATGTTCCTAAAAAGCCACAATATGTAGATATTACAACATTTGTTCTTATAATATTATATATTTAATAAGGTCAACAAACAATCTGTTGCAAATATTAGTGGATAAATCCAAAATTTAGAAAGTTCAATAGCGCGACAATAAAAGCAAATAAAAACATTATTATTATTATTATTATTATTATTATTATTATTATTATTATTACTGTTATTATTATTATTATTATTATTATTATTATTACTGTTTTTATTATTATTATTATTAGTATTATTATTATTATTATATTTTTATTATTACTGTTATTATTATTATTGTTGTTGTTGTTGGTGTTATTATTATTATTATTATTATTATTATTATTATTTCAATTATGTAATTTATTTATTTTCAAAACCATGTAGTTTTCACCACATTTGATGTGACCTAAATATATTCAATAAATGGTACTTTTAAGATCAATTAATCAGCTAATGTAACAAATAAATAGGTGGGTGACTCCAATATTCAGATTAATAGCCCTGTTTTATTTACACAACAACACACAATATCATGTAAACACATGAATCTTATTATATATATAGTGTCGTTTTACAAATTAACCTCTCATGTTAGCTCAAATTCTTTTATTGTGTTCCTCTTCCAAAATCAAAAGACAGTAAGACCGAGCTTATTAAAGCTTTCACAAAGCAGTCAAGCACCTTTTAGAAATGAAAATGTATCAAACTGACTTGCATTGTTTCTGTTTGGACCCCAATCTGACTCTTTAGCAAAAACAATGGAATACAATAAAGTAAATCTCAGTAAGCAGCACACAGAAGTTGTACTGCATTCCCGCGTGTACTCCATTTTCTCCGGAAGCCCAAAAGAAGCACTAGCTCACAACATTATCACAGAGGATGATGGATCAAATTAAAATAATGATTACCATTAGTCTTACAAAGACCTCAAAAAGAACCTCAGCGTTAAGAGCAAAAAACCCTGATGAGTGGTTTTGCAAAGGCCTCATCATCACAAACCCCAGTTGCCAAACACAATCTAAGAGAAACCCTTAAGAAGCAGCTGCATTAGCTGATCAATTATTTATATGTCTTTTAATGAGATCACATTGCTCTATGTCATGATTGGAGTTTAGACTCCAGCGCCGCCTCCTCCTCTCCCTCAATACTATCACATTTTCCTCAATTAAGTTGGATCAGAAGACTGATCTATCCAGGCACCTGCGCCAGGGGGGTTTATAAGCTGTTCAGTCAGTGTCTTGATCAATGTTAGGGGCTTATTGACATGCTTAACTCCCGACGGCACCCTCTGTCTGCTGTGACAGAACAGTAAGGTGGAGAGCGTGACATGTTTTGACACTGGTGTGACGGGGTTGTTAGGTGCATGTCTCGGTGCGTGTTGTGTAACTATGGCTGCTTTGCATATGTTCATGCAATTCCATGGCAGGGGCAGAGAGAAAGAGAGAAAGAGAGAGAGAAATAGGCACACAAACAGTGCTATTTCTCATGCACAGCTGCTTGAGAAATAAGTCTATAATGAATCCATCTTGTTTAGCGCTCATATCCTCACCGGGGGAGACAGATTGCATTCTCATCGACATGCTACGACCATCTAGATGCTCCGGTTGGGTGTTTAGCAGCGCTGAAGTTTTAATGTAGTAAAGTTTCCAATTTGTGAGACTGCCGGGGAGGGAAATCAATCGCTTGTTATTAGATGCCTAACCTCATGTCCAGACGGAAGGTGCTAATCCACTAGGTGGCACAAGCTAACAAGCCTGTTGTCAAACACAGGTTTGTCAAATCAGGTGATTTCAGACTGTCAGTGCTGGCTGCTGCTGCTTTAATACTAGACGGCCACTTTATTTATTTTTTATTTACATAATTGTTGTGGTACTCTGCATTGCACAGCAATCTCAGGATTACACTGTAAGCAAGTGCATTAAACAGATTCAGGCCCCTCTACAAATGAATTCCACCTTTGATCCCTTAAAATTTTCATTATCCGCACATAAGCCCTAATTATAGTAAGTGGGATTGGAGAAAATCTTCTCCTTTTAAAATAGTCAATTGGAAGGCGATAATTAAAAGACAAGTAAATTGAATTCCTGATGGGATTAACTTGCAGGAAAGACAGCGAGGGAAAGAGCAACCGCCTTGAAGGGAAGAGAGGCGAACAGGCAGCTTCTCCGCTGTCTTTGTGCACTCAGACACATTTGCTGACTTCTCATGCTGCATACATAATCACCAAATCACTAAAGCCAAAGTCTGGAGTAACGTTGACTGTGTAAATGTTGGCTAAATTAAATACACAGGATTTTTCAAGTTTTACAGTCTCTGTTCCACTTAAAAATGACAATTTCCTCACACTCTAAATACAAATCAATACATTCTGAAGGATGTTGGACAGGCACCACGGTGGCGTAGGGGGTAGCACGTTCGCCTCACAGCAAGAAGGTCGCTGGTTCGAGCTCCGGCTGGGTCAGTTGACATTTCTGTGTGAGTTTACATGTTCTCCTCGTGGTTGCGTGGGTTTCCTCCGGGTATTCCGGTTTCCCCCACAAGTCCACAGACATGTGGTATAGGTGAATTGTGTAGGCTAAAATTGTTCGTAGTGTATGAGTGTGAATGAGTGTGTATGGATGTTTCCCAGAGATGGGTTGCAGCTGGAAGGGCATCCGCTGCGTGAAACATATACTGGATAAGTTGGCGGTTCATTCCGCTGTGGCGACCCCAGATTAATAAAGGGACTAAGCCGAAAAGAAAATGAATGAATGGATGTTGGACAAAAGCAGCCATTGGCGTCTATAGAAGGAACTAATAAAAACTATGGAAGTCAATGGTAGTTTTTTTTTCACCCCAACATTCTTCGGTATATCCCTCTTCGTGTTCAACAGAAGAAAGAAACTTAAACAGGTTTAGAACACGTGGAAGGTGAGTAAATGAAGACATAATCTGGATTTTTTGCCTTTAAGATGAACGGGACACTAGCACAAACATTGTGACTATTTTTTATGGTGCAGTAATATTTCTAAAGGGATCATCAGCTTATTTGACCAATGATACAGAAGGAGATTCACTAGAAAACCTTTTTAAAATCCCCCTTTTTATTGTTTTTTTGAAGACCTTTCACATTGAAATTGCAAACTTATGCCTATTTTCAAACAGGTTTCCAGAACATTTTACCCATTCATCATAAAGCAGCATTCACTTGATGAAGTAACATTTTAGGAGGGATTATGTTTTTTTTTATCCAATAATGTCACATTTTTGAAAATGTTGTCATTTAGTAAAGCTGCAGATGATGGCTATTTTTAAACAGGTTTCTAGAACACGCCCTCCCTTCTATGAGAAAGCAGAAATTTGCAACAAAGGCTCATTGATAAAATGTACCCAAGGTTATATTTTTGAAAAACTGACAAATATTTGCCCACAGGTACATATTAGTGCATTTTGAATATAAAACGAACGTTACAATATATGGCAGTCCCATTGCTGCTTACCTCGAAAGTGACTGGATTGCTCGGTACCTCACCACCAATGGCATCAGAGTTGGGACGCCAAAGCAGAGTGGAGAGGGGATTGAGTCTGGTAAAGGAAACCAAGTAAAATGAAACCCATTAAAGCAGTTTGAGATTGCAGACGAAGCACACAGTCGTGATTACTTTTCTATTGTAGTTTACTTTTGAAAACACTATCAGTTGGGTTTAGGGAAGGGGTGTATGGGTCAGTTGATATCAAGCTTATATATTGTGAACGACGACAAGCCAACCGGCTTTTCTCGTGGACACATGTGAGAAGGACGTTGATATTTCCAGAAATGTCCACAACAAGAAACGGCTAATTTGAGAAAACATGCTCAAGTAACGTATTTGAGATTGTCAAAAACTTACATGATGCTCACTGGATTAGAGAAAACAAAAACTGCAAGAAGATGTAGTACATTGTACGTACAGTATTTGTTGATTCTCAGAAATGTAGCCTGGATTGAAAATTTGCCTAAAGCAGTAACATTTTTGGCAGAAGGATAATCAAGGGGAAAACAGACAAATGTAATACTGTTTGTAAAACAGACTTTTTAAAAAAATTGATCATTACTGTATAGGACACTGATCTACAGTAATTCATCACTATGTTACAGATTTAAAATTCCAAACTTCTCACAAAACAGAATATTAATTAATGAACGATAATAGGCAATTAAAGTCAATAATATAATTTAAAAATCTGCATTTATTATACTTAAAACAATATTCTAAAATAATACATACCCTCACCGGCCAATTTATTAGGTTCACCTGTCCAACTGCTCGTTAATACAAATTTCTAATCAGCCAATCACATGGCAACAACTCAATACATTAAGGCATGTAGACATGGTCAAAACGATCTGCTGCAGTTCAAACCAGAATAGGGAAGAGAGGTGATTTAAGTGACTTTGACATGGTTGTTGGTGCCAGACGGGCCGTTCTGAGTATTTCAGAATCTGCAGATCTACTGAGATTTTCATGCACAACCATCTCTACGGTTTAGACAGAATAGTCCAAAAGAGAGAAAATATCCAGTAAGCAGCGGCTCTGTGGATGCAAATGCCCTGTTGATGCCAGAGGTCAGAGAAGAATGGCCAGGCTGGTTTGAGTGGATAGAAAGGCAACAGTAACTCCAATAACCACGTGTTACAATGGAGGTATGCAGAAGAGCATCTCTGTACTCACAACACATCGAACCTTGAGGCAGATGGGCTAAAGCAACAAAATGCCACACCGGGTGCCACCCGTGTCAGTTAAGAACAGGAAACTGAGGCTACAATTCATACAGGCTTATAAAAATTGGACAATGAAACATTGAAAAAACATTGCCTGCTCTGAGTCTCAATTTCTGCTGCGACATTGGTAGGGTCAGAATTTGGCATAGACAACATGAAAGAATGGATCCATCCTACCTTGTATTAACGGTTCAGGCTGGTGGTTGGGGTATAATGGTGTGAGGGAAATTTTCTTGGCACACTTTGGGCCCATTAGGCTGACCATGTCCATCCCTTTGTGACCAAAGTATACTCATCTTCTGATGGCTACTTCCAGGAGGATAACGCACCATGTCAGAAATCGTGAATCATCTCAGACTGGTTTCTTGAACATGACAATGAGTTCACTGTATTTAAACGACCTCCACAGTCACCAGATCTCAATCCAATAGAGCTTCTTTGGGATGTGGTGAAACGGGAGATTTGCATCAGGCAAATCTGCAGCGACTGCGTGACACTATCATGTCGATATGGACCAAAATCTCTGAGGAATATTTATATTACTTTCTTGAAACTACGTTACAAAGGATTAATGCAGATCTGAAAGCAAAAGGGGGTCCAACCCGGTACTAGTAGGGTGTACCTAATAAAGTGGCCGGTGAGTGTATTTCACAATGTTAGTCTTTTTACTACTTTTTTTGATAAAATTAAACATGAGGATAAAAGGCTTCAAGCCATAAAAAATAAATAATAAACCTCACTAGCCAAAAACTTTTGAACAGCAGTGAAAGTATATCAATAGCATGTTCTTCTGTTACAGTTTGGGTGAGAAGACATTAAATATTGCAAGAAATCGCTAGTACAAAGTCCAAGTTAAGGGATTAATAGTGCACTCAAACTTCAACAATACTGTATGTGGGCAAATATGGCCTCAAATGTGAAGTCGGTCTCCTTTTTGTTTAATTCAGAGAATGCAGCCACTGCTATTGAATCTCTCTGGAAGTTAAAGGCTAAGCTCTGACCTTCCTCTTTGTGCTGTCTCATGCGTCTCTTGGGCCGATCTCTTCTGGGATTTGTCTGCTTGGTGTCACTCCTCAGCCGCTAATGACTCATGAACACAGGCATTTAACTGTCCATGCTCCGGTTAAACATGCTTCTGTAGCGTGAAAAAAAAAAGTTGTTGACTTTTCTCGCACAGAATGTGGATAAATCAATTATCTTCTGATGCAGAATTCAAAAGGTATTGATATTCAGGTTGCATGGGCTTTGTGGATCTTGATAGCTCATTAATACATAATATTCCCCATCCACTAAAGGGTTTATATGATTAAGACGAGATCTCCTGATCAACAGAGATTATAAACTGCGCAATGCAATAAAGAACATTAATGATGTCGAGAGAAGAGCTGCTCTAGTGCATTTTAAAGTGTCGTGCAGATCGCAGAGTGGTTTTAAGCATTAGCCAAACTCGCTTCAGGAAGAGCAGATTTAGGCTGGGGAAACACAGGAAGCGTGGCATTATCAGGCCTTTTTATCAATGGCCACAGGGTCGTTTTGAATGATGAGCCCTGTTTCCTTCCCATTTGGAATTACATTACGGCACTTGACGGCGTGCATTCAGTAACACAATAGTTTGGACTGACAGCACAGCTGAAACAAATCTGCAAAGTTATGGGAGGTCAGATCGGGCAAGGGGTCATTTCGATCACATAGACAACATATTTGATTCTTTTTTGTGGGTTTTAAATATGCAGAGGACTGCAAACAACAATTAAACCAGTCTGAGCTGGTCTGTCAGCCTGTCCAATTTGGACAAAGTACCCCAAAATCTTCTAAAACTAGGATTAAAGGTGCTGTATGCAAGTTTTTGACTATGTAAAGCATAAAAAATACCATAATATGTTTTTAGGTATTTAAGAAACACGCAAAGTGAACATTCTTATTAATCTGAAAAACAACACTAAAGTCAGATATTCTGCTTTGAAAATGTAAGTTACGTCTTTGTTTTGGTTCTTTTAACCTGCCCACTGCCACTTTAGCCAATTACTGTATATTTCAGCCCCTCAGGTTGCCTTCATGAAAAACAGCGCATTTCATTAATTTAGTAAGGAAGGCTCTCAAAGTATGCGACCATGACCAAAACACGACCTCCGGTGAACAGCAATAGTCTCCGAAATGAGACACGGGTTCAGAGCTCCACATTAGGTGGTTAATAATTAGCAAATAATATCAATATTACGAACGTTAACATTAGGTGAGCAGGTTACATTGTAAGCCCGAGTCCTCACAAAACTCACATTATTTGCATTTAACACTGAATAAAGCACACCCATATCCATAAGGGATATGTCCACCATAATATGCACCCCCGCTAATATATATATAACTAAATTTGTTCATCTGCACCTGTTTTATTGTAAAGAAATAGTTAAATATAGTCAGTAATATGTTTTATTATTATTATTTACAAAAGAAAAAAAAGTATACATTAGCAGCAAAGAAATTAGAAATCAGTTATAAAGACATAATATTAATCTTTTCTTTACTGTTTAACTTACACACTCTTATTAAAGAACACTAAATGAATCTCTCGTGTGTTCGGATTTTTGTTTGATTACATTAAATAACAGTGGTATCACTTTAAAAATACTCGCATCTAACGTTATAATGAAAGCATTCGATTCCTTTCCTAATTTTTTATGCTCATTTTGGACAAAATTAGTTACGTTTGAAAATAAAAATAAAATAAACACCAAGATAATTTTTTAAAATGTTATTATTAGCAATTATGTCTGTTCACACACGCACACAAAACCCAGACTTTCGCTCCGCTTTTGTACAGAATTTGTTTGGGTTTATATTTATTTCAAAGTGTTTTCATGCCTAAACAAAACGAAAGCACAGAGCAGACTCACATTTAAGAGCGAGGGGCGTCCCCTGGTGGTTCGGCGGTATGGGTTGCGTATAGGGAGGTTCGGCTCCTTAATGTTTATTGCCACCCTTTAAAGAAAGACTAAAAATACGGGAAAATATCTTTACAGGATGATAGCGAGATAGAACTGTAAAATACGTGAGAATCCTGGGAAAAACGGGAGGGTTGACAGGTATGGGTGTACCTGAGGTGATCATTGTTTATCCTGCTGTTCACCTGTGGTAAATAGAAGCCGTTTCTAAAATAGAAATTTGAGATGTTGGTTAGGAAAAAAACTATTTCTCCTATCACATGCCATTGCTTTCTGTTAAAAACAGTTTAAATCAGCCTTAAATCAGCCTACAGGCTTGATAGTCAGGCACACTCACTTCAATCTGGCAATCTCCACTTGCGTGGACTAATAAGAGGAGGAGCGGAGTGAAAACGGGATTTGATCCAGGAGTGCAATACCTAGTTCAACCACTGGGTGTGAAACTTACATACTGCACCGTTAAGGTTAGACTGCTGAACTACTGTATTGTTGAGAAACACAGGTTGTCAAATTAAGCCTCTTTCTCCCATCTGAAGAGTGTGCAAAATTTCTCCATGACAAAACAACAGAGCAGTCTGTGAGACCAGAAAACAATTTTAGGCTGTTTAAAGTTTTTCTTCACCATGGAAGCAATTACTTCTGCCTCATTTTTAAACTGTGCTACTGTAAAAACTGCTGAAACTAGACTAAGCTGTGGTTTGTTCATAATAAATAACTAATTCACTCACAAATTAAAATGATGTTTTTAATTACTTCATCTCATGTTGTTCTAACCCCCCGAGACCTTTGTTCATCTTCATAACACAAATTAAGATGTTTTAGATTAATTCCATGACTTTCCTTATCATCCATACACGATGGTCCAGAGACATTCGAAGTAAAGAATAGGAAACCAAACAATACATGGATTTCAGTGATTCAGCTGTAATCATGCAAATCCCCAAAACACCTTTGTGGGCCTATATATATATATATATATATATATATATATATATATATA
>CAIGQQ010033975.1:3795486-3813319 GCA_903798035.1 Danio albolineatus | reverse complement strand
GCTACAGAGCACTGCGCACCAGAACAGCCCGACACAGAAACAGTTTCTTCCCTCAGGCAATCCATCTCATGAACACTTGATGATAATAATCGTGGAACCAACATCACTGTTTGCAATACATTTTTACACACACATACACTTATTTAACAACACACTTTACATGCCAATTTGCACATAACAAATACATTTGTTACACACGCATACACTTATTTAACATCACACTTTACATGCCAATTTGCACATAACAGCTGCACATATAATGTTGTATATAGTAATACACCTGTACATACACTTGTCCATCTGTATATCTGCATTTAACACTTACTTCTATTTTTTTGAATATATTTATTATCTGTTTTTTGTCCTGTCTCTGTAATTCTGTTGCACTGTAGAAGCTCTGTCACGAAAACAAATTCCTCGTGTGTGTGAACATACCTGGCCATAAAGCTCTTTCTAATTCTAATTCTGATATAAGAAAGAAAATACATAAAATAAACGATTTAAATAAGTAAATAATGTTTTTAGGTAATTAATCATGTTAGTTTGTTTATTAAATCTAGTACAATTCATGTACAAACTACTTTAACATGTTCATGCACTACTATGTGTTACTCCTGAACACTCCCTCTTTTCTCCAGGATTTTTAAATCAGTATTTTGGTGTTGCTGCTGCAGTTTTTTTCTAAGCTCTCTCCTGCTACGCTTGGTCTTACACCCAGCTTAAGCATGTTTAGTTCTGTGATATTTCTTCATCTTCATCAATTACCTACTTGAGAAGCTGTCGGCTGATTCAGGATTTTTTTTTTTTTTTTTAAATGTCTAGGAGTTTAGCGAGGGTTTCTGTGACTATCAGCCACAGCGACAGGACTCACTCCACAATAAAAATCCTCTGACTTTGGATGAGCTTCAAGGACAAACAACCCCGCCTCCTGCTATATGATGATGAAGTGCTGCTCTCACCATTAACAAAAGAACTGTATTCTTTCTCTGTCCTCCAATTAATCTAGAGTAAATTTGTATAAAGCAGGTCATTTAAATACAATAATGCATCAAAATGTGTATAGAGAAAAACATAATGCGGCAAATAAACTCTACACTCATCTAGGTAGTACTGTATATACAAGTGAGAACTGTAGTTGTTTAGAATATAAGGTTGGTTTTACATGATTCGGATTATTTCATTAAACAAAATTATTTCAAATAAAAATAATAGATAAACAAAATAGAAATAAAGCTAAAACTATGTATATGTAAGAATGTTAATGACATTTGGAGCTGCAATATAGAGTCTGTATATAAAAATTTTCAACATAGGCTCATTCTGAAAATGTAGCCCTAGATACATTTCTGGAGATTGCTAATTATGTGGCCAGAAGTACATATGGCTGCATTCCGTCTTTAAAATGAACGCTATGGTGTGGTATGACACTTACCAGCTGACCACTTACCTCCGTATGGACGGCTTTCCCGAAGCTACCAGTTTATCGAGTTAGCTTGCTATGTTAGCTTGCCATTCAGTGGACTTGAGTCACAGAGAGGAGTTGACCACAACAACGGGTTCGAGTCTGACAAAGAACGATTCCAGTAAGCAGGTAAGACAAAAATAAAAAGCCAACTAGTAAAATAAACTAGTAAATAACAGGGTGAAAATATGGTAACATCTGAAACGTGGCAAAAAACAGGCAAGGTCTTTTCTTTTTCTGGATTGTTTTTCAAACTGTCTGTTGGGTTTAGGGAGGTAGGTGGACAGGTCAATCGGTACTTTTGAAAACACTATCGGTTGGGTTTAGAGGAGGAGGAGGGTGGTTCAGTTGATCGGTCAGTCAGTCAGTCATAGAGTCAACAGCGGCCTCTGGTGGATTTAAGTGAGAACAGCTGGCGCAAATGGCACTAGTAAGAGAAATTTGAGATCTCAAAAAGCGTACACAGCGGTTTCTGGTGGATTCGAAAATAAAAATTGCAAAAATAAAAATAGCTCCATAGGACATATTTGCCGCTCACCAGAAATGTATACATCGGTACGTTTTCACAATGAGCCTGGGTTAAAAAATTTAGATGCAATTTCTGGAGAAAAAAAGAAAAAAGAAAAAAGAAAAAGCACAGCCTTTGTAACATAACAGTTTATGTGAGTATATTTCTTTCTACTTTTTAAGAACTATATATATATATATATATATATATATATATATATATATATATATAGAGAGAGAGAGAGAGAGAGAGAGAGAGAGAGAGAGAGTTGCGACAACTCCCTTGACTACAATGGAATGTTTTTCAACAGCAATGGTAGTTTATTGAGTCTCTCACTAGTTAACACGTACGGCCAAGTTACTGCTGAAGACGGCTAGTTTTGCACTTTTGTAAGGTACAACGTTTTTAAAAAATAAGATTGTTTATGTTTTAACGTTATCTAACATTATTTGAGATTACCACTTCCTGGAATTATTTGAGTCCACATAAATCATGTGACAATCAAATATTCTGTTCTTCCATTGTCGCCAGGGGCGCCGCTAGCAATTTTGGGCCCCATGAAAAAATATGAGGATGGGCCCCCTACTACAAAGCTAGCTATCTAAACTCTTTGTCCGCGATGTAGTTATACTGACCTATGCAGTTTATTATTGATTTTGTACACTACTTATCAGTATTTAGTAAGAGAAACTACATGACTGTAGCTAGCAGATGATTTATTGTTCAAATGTAAACGTAGTACAAAAAAAGGAACAGTAATCAAATATTCACTGAAAATTTTACATTTTTTATGTGCATATATACACACAGTTGAAGTCAGAATTATTAGCCCTGTTTATTTTTTCACCAATTTAACACATTTCTAATCATAATAGTTTTTATAACTCATCTCTAATAACTGATTTATTTTATCTTTGCCATGATGACAGTAAATAATATTTGACTAGTTATTTTTCAAGACACTTCTATACAGCTTAAAGTGACATTTAAAGGCTTAACTAGGTTAATTAGGTTAACTAGACAGGTTAGGGTAATTAGGCAAGTTTATGTATAACAGTGGTTTGTTCTGTAGACTATCGAGAAAAAAAAATTGCTTAAAGGGGCTAATAATTTTGACCTTAAAATGTTTTTAAAAAAATTAAAAACTGCTTTTATTCAAGCCAAAATACAACAAATAAGACTTTCTCCAGAAGAAAAAATATTATCAGACATACTGTGAAAATTTGCTCTGTTAAACATCATTTGGGAAATATTTAAAAAAATAAAAAATAAAGGGGGGCTAATATGTGTATGTGTGTATATCTGTATGTGTGTGTGTGTTTACACACGTGCTTGTGTGACTGAGTACATGCAGTAAAGTAATACAGACAGAATTCTGCAGATTTATTACATTTAAATTGCGCCATTTACTATGGGCTCTACTTTAACAATCTAGGCTCAAAAGACTGGCTTGAGGAGCATCCTGGCTATGACATATTTAAAACATACATAATTAATTCAAAACTTGTTTGTATGGACATTGAGATATTGTTTTACACTATTCTGCTGATATGGTATGAGTTTGACTAATCAGTTATATTACTAGAAATGGTCCACTGGGCAAAAAAAATTAAATAGATCATTATCTTTTAAGGAAACCTAACTTGATATATTTAAAGTTTTGTCTTTCAGTTTTATGTTTGCTTTGCTGTTATAACTAATATCATTCTACATAATCAACATTGTGGAAGAATAGCAGTCATTTAATAGTGGCCACGTCAACAATTAAGTTAATATTATAGTGAAATTAATACTAAACGCAGACTGCAATGCACATGCTATTTTAAAGGCAGGATCTCAGTTACCTGCTTCTTCAACTGGGAGATGAGTTTGGGGAACTTCGTAGGGAAGAGTGGGTGAGGGCTTATATATAAAGAGCTCATCATTAGCAAAATAAATTAAACTAGCGGCGCTATCATTACCGCAAAAAGAAAGCTCTGTGAATAGACATAACGTTACCTTTCTTTTCAAAAAACTGTGATAGCAACTGCCGTCCCTTTTTCTCTCTCTCTGCTTTTTGTAGCCTCTCTTTTCGTTTTTGATGACCGGATTTCATCTGTGTTAACCATCGCTGCTTTGACAGTTTACCTGACGATCGCTCTCAAAGCATCAACTCTCTTCCCGCTACTGACGGACTGAACCATACAGTGAAAGGAGGGGGGTGCAATTTGACATTGACAGACACGAGAGACCGATATAAGCCGTTTTTTTTCTAATAAATTGTTTTACTTGTAATTTAGAGATACATTAATAATTTATATTACATTATAGTATTGATATTAATTATAAAGCAGATCTCTGGGGGCCCCTAGAGTGCATGGGCCCTTACAATCGTCCCAACTTTCCCCCCCTTAGCGGCGCGCCTGATTGTCGCTACTCTCTTTCTCTGTCTCTATGGCTCTGTACTTTTTGTAGTTGGTGTGCAACTGATGAACAGCTGATGAGGGCAACATTTGATGTGGTTGACCAATCAGCGGAGAAGGATGTGTAATTCCCACCCACAAAGCACTTTTAATTTCAAGCTGTTTATAAATTTTACTTTTATCATAATTTAGCTTTATGTTTGAGAGCAAAAAGTGATGGAAAAAATAAAAATATGAAATAAAAGACTTTATTTTTTTAAAGTTATTTATATATTTGTTTATGTTCTTAAAAAGAGTTAAAATTTTACAAATGCAACATTTCGGATAATGTTTTTTCATTCTGAAGACAAAAAAAAAAAAAAATTCAACTACTGGTCGTTTTGACTGTGTGGAATTCACTAGTTTTGTTGTTTGTGGAGTGTGTATAGGCTCCGCCCTCTTCTGGAAAGCAGCAGCTCATTTGCATTTAAAGGGACACACAGAAAGACGCACAGAATGTGTTTTTGCTCACACATCAGTGGCAAACATGACAGAAAGAACAGAAAATAACACTTTACTATAGGTCTTGCTAGTTAAATTCATGCTATTAACTATTGGCTGATTACCTGCTAATTCAAATATATTAACTCTTCATAGGAAGTTAAAAAGGATAATCTTATTCTGCATCCCTACTTTTGGCCAAAAACCTAAGCCCAACTTCTATCTAACTAACAATTAATAAACAGCTAATTAGTAGTTTGTTAATATAGTTAGTTAATGGTTTAGTTATGCAGTAAACTCTTACCTAAAGTGTTATTACCTTATATAATAATATAACCTAATAATTCATAAATTTATTTAATGAAAATGGGCATCTTTATTGGCATAGATGGTTCTATGAAGAACCTTTTTTTATCATGCACCAGCTTCTTGACATTGAACAGAGGTTCTTTAGCTTATGAAAATGTTTATCACACTGAAATAATTGATCTTCCATCTAACTGTAAGAAACATTTTGTTTCTTCATGGCAACTTTATTGTTCAGGGTGTGTTTAATGAGAATAATAGTGTCTAGTGTGTACTTCAAATGGCCGTCAAGATCAGTTACATTCATAAAAAATATAAAGCATGACACTGTTAAGGATAATGGAATTACTCTCCATTAACCTCAGATGATAGTGGTCAGTTCCATCACGGTCTGCAACTGTACTTCATGTGCACTTGAGAGTTATTTATCCCAGTAAGATCTTTTATTGATTGATATTCAGTTGTGCTCGCCTCCTCTGTTGAAGATTCAGCTTCAAGCTGCTTTTTTTCCCTGCCAGAGAACTTGAAAAACATGTGCTGATGCTCTTGATGTCCTTGATAGATACATAGTGTACAGGTGTTGAATTTTGACTTATCTACTAGCTAGTCTTATGTTCAATGGCTGTATACTGTATATGGGAACAGCTCATCGTGATTTGATGAGCTGCTTTTATGTATACACTCACAGACCACTTGTTATAGGTACACAGTACTAGTACCGGGTTGGATCTTTGTGGAATAGATTCATCAAGGTACTGGGAATATTTCCCAGAGATTTTGATCCATATTAACGTGATAGCATTATGCAGTTGCTGCAGATTTGTCAGCTGCACATCCATGATGCAAATCACCCATTCCACACATCCCAAAGGTACTCTACCAGATTGAGATCTGGTGACTGTGGAGGCCATTTGAGTACAGTGAACTCATTGTCATGTTCAAAAAACCAGTCTGAGATGATTCACGCTTTATGACAAGGCACATTATTCCGTTGGAAGTAACCATCAGAAGATAGGTACACTGTGGTCATAAAGGGATGGACGTGGTCAGCAACAATACTCAGGTAGGCTGTGGCATAACACGATGCTTAATTGGTACTAATGGGTCCAAAGTGTGCCAAGAAAATATCCTCACACTATTACTGCCTGAACCGTTGATACAAGACAGGATGGATCTATGCTTTCATGTTGTTGACGCCAAATTCTGACCCTACCATCCAAATGTTGCAGCAGAAATCGAGACTCATCAGACCAGGCAACATATTTCCAATTCTTTTATTGTCCAATTTTGGTTAGCCTGTGCGAATTGTAGCCTCAGTTTCCTGTTTTCAGCTGACAGGAGTGGCACCCGGTGTGGTCTTCTGTTGCTTTAGTCCATCTGCTTCAAGATTTGAAGTGTTGTGCATTTCAAGATGCTCTTCTGCATACCTCGGTTTTAACAAGATTACCAGATTGTTATTTGAGTTACCGTTGAACTGCAGAATATGGTCTTGACCATGTGTACATGCATATAAATGCATTGAGTTGCTGCCATGTGATCGGCTGATTAGACATTTGCGAACAGTTGGACAGGTGTACCTAATAAAGTGGCCGGTGAGTGTATAAACATACAGTAGATATGCTGTTTGTAACACTATGTTTTTACAGAGGCATATATATATATATATATATGCAAATAAGCAAAAAAACAGAAAAAAAAGTGTTAGCATTTCTTAATGTAATCAATCAGCTGGGGAAGTATAGTTATGAATGTTAATTAATTGTTTTACCCATTCACTAATTGTCTTGTGCAATCATGTGCAAGTCATCCTTTGGTGGCTTCGTGCTTTATAATGCAAAGCTACCAACAGCAAACAGACCCATAAACTCATCATTTGAATGTTTTTGGGCAAACTTTTTGAGCTGGTTGTTCTCAAAGTGTATGTAACATTTATTCCTAATAACTGCGCAAAACAACACTTACAAGCCCAGTAAGTTCCCTGTGCTGTCATTTCACATAAAAACAGAGCTCTTCTTGCAGAAGCAAACACATCGTCTGTTCTGCGGGATAACGAAGTCTGCTGGGACTATGGGTAGGATGGTGTGCTCCGCTGGAGCTTTCAGAGGGTAAGTGGATGGAGCTTAGGGGAGTGTTAGCGATGCAGAGAAGCTTTGGCCTCTAGATGAGCCACTCCACTGGACACCACACACCCAGATCAGTCCACCTGCTGCCAGCATTCTCAATAACAGATAAGAGCCTATCTCTACAAACCAGATACACAAGTCATTTAACATATAAGGTGGTGGGCCACAGAAAAAAAAAAGAAGAAGAGTCCGAACTGTCCTCTTCTGACTGCTTCCCCCCATCAGTGACATCGCTCTTGTGTAGTAAGGGATGGTGGCCTTGGTGAGTATTGATTTGATGCTTTCCCCCTCACCAAAACAAATGGGTTTGTTTACCTGCTGAACTCAGGGTAGCATGATTTGATATTATAAGGTATTTGCCAATGACAGAAAACGAATGCACTTTGTAATTCTGTTTTAATCTTTTTTTTTTTTTTGCTCCTGAGCCAAAAGACAGGCAAGAAATGTGTTAAAACTGTATTAAACCAACTCGACTATTAATTCAATTCTCTAAAATGTTAGCCAATTGTAAAAACATTGTCAGTAACAGCTTGCTAAATCATGTTGTATGCTGACAATGTGGTAAATAATGTCATTCATGCCATAAACTTGCTAAAACATGCTATTAACCTGCTAATGCATGTTAACACATAGCAACATCATGCTAAACATGGTAAATCATATCAGCAACTTGGCAGAAAACTAAAAAACATTATTAAAACCTACAAGAACATGCAAACAATTCAACATGCTAACACTATAAAACATGACAGTGATTATAAACATGCTAGCAACATGCTAAAGCATTAACAATGCATAATGTTATAACATGCTAAAGCAATTTAACAGTTTGACAAGTTAAATCATGCCAACAACTTATTAAAGCATGCTAACAGCTTGCTAAATCATGCTAGCGATTTGCTCAACATTAGAGACTTGCTTAAATAGTATGTTATTTGGTAATAATATATCACAATGTGGTAATAATGTCTTCAATTTGTTACAAAGTGATATCAATATGTTTACATGCAAGCAATTTACTAATGAACTCGTTAACACATAACATAAACATGTAAACAATAGGACAAAACATGCTTCGAACAACTTTTCAAAATGTGATAACAGCTAAGCGTGTAATCTGTATTTATTTATTGTTGAAGCAAAGACCCAGGCCAAGCTAGCAACAACACAAACCACATAAAGAATGCTAAGAGATTAGCATTTTGTTAAAAAGGTATCTCTTTACTTTTTTGTCTGGTTAGCAGTTTGTGTTTGAGATGTGCTCAACACTTGCAAAATGCTAAATCATGTCATCAACTTGCTAAGATCATGCTAGCAATGTGCAGATGTAACAAGCGAACACATGTTAACAACGTTAACAACATTCTAAAACATGTTAGCATATTTAAATTAGCTACAATCTGATGCTTTTTAAAGCTTAAAACTATTTAAAACTTTCTGGCCAGGGTTCCTCAAATCAATAGCCAAGTTTGTCAATACAAACTTTTTTAATTGAGTATATCGGGTCAGAGAGAATGAAAGAATGAACGACTGCATAAATTAATGAACAAATAAATAAATAAGATAGAGAGAAGGGTCTGAACAATCCTTTTCTGACTGATTCAACCCATCAACAACTTCACTCTCGTGCAATAAGGGATGGTGGCATTGGTGAGTATTGATTGGTTGTTTATTCACCAAAACAAAGGCTGCCTTTACCTGCTGGACCTAAAGAAGCATGCTTTCAAACTAATTACAAGGGAAAAGCCAATGGCAGAAAATAAATACGCCTACTATAGTTCTATCCAGCTCAAATATTTTCTCCTTCATGACTGAAAACACACAAACAAGCCACAACATCTAGAAGAGTCTAATAGTCTCAGTGAGATCTTGACTACCATGATATGTGCATTCATATCACACTTTTTTTCTGTCTTTATGGTGGACTGCAGGGACTTGATTTAAAGATCCATCTGTTCTTAAAGGAAGGAAAGCTGAAAAATAACATCAGTGACAAGTTCACCAATTAAAGAGCAGATGGCAGAGTGTGGCAGCTGCTACCTGAGCTGGGTGAATAGCATATGCTGGTGGACGGAGTTTACAATTAAATGCACTTTAATGTTTATAAGCTTTGCAAGATCATGTATGTTTTCTGGGCATTATGAGAAATGCTGCCTAAACTTAATATAGTTAGTTAGTTAGTTAGTTAGTTAGTTATACCAACAATGATATAAGTTGACACTGGAAATATAATAATGTTTCAAAACTATTTTATTGTATTTTACTTCATTTTTTAAAATTTAAATTACTATAGGCTACTTAATTTTGAAATAATTATACACATATATAACTTTAATATAGTAATACTAGTATAATCTTGTCATTATTTATACTGTATGCTATTATTATTTCTGATAATCCATTAAATGTTTCTCCAGTAATCTTTACTAATAAAAAAAAAATCTAATATTTAATAATATTTCGTAATGCTAAAAATTCAGGTTATGATTTTTTTTAACATGGTAAAATAGTGAAAAAAAATTATGTTTACTTCAAATTAAATAAATACAGCCTTGTTAAGCATTTAAAACAAACTAACATATATGTGCAATAAGCAATTGTTGTGTGGCTGTCCGATAGGTGCACTGTTTTTTATAGAGCAGCATGTCACTGCTGGGTAATGGAGCGTGATGAGCACTTTGTGTCAAGCTCAGCTGTCCCAAAAGATAAGACCAAGCCACCACTAACACTCGGTGTCATATTTCCACCTTTGCATCTAGACGGAAGTTCAAACTGCTCCACGGTACAGTACAGCATATCTAATGCCATTATCCTGAACCTCCACATCTACTTTGCAACTGGTTCGTTTACCAGAGTCACAGGCCAAACTTTGTAAAAGGAAATGTGATCAGTTAGTCAGTCAATCAATTAATCAATCAATCAATCAATCAATCAATAATTTTAAATTAACACAAAAATTGTAGCACAATATAGATTGCACAAAAAAAACTACACCATTTAAGCACTGATGTGATTACCGAATGTGCAAATTTAAATGATTTCTTAAGAATCACGGCACTGAAAAAAATTGCAACAGGCTCATTCTGAAAACGTAGCCCAATATTCATTTCCAGAGATTTTGAATTAAGTAACCAGAGGAACGTATGGCTGCATTTCTTGTTTAAAATGTACACTACGGGGTGGTATGACGCTGTTCTTTTTCACACTTCCAGCTTTTACCAGTTAGCTTGCCATGTTGGTGAACTTGAGACGCAGAGAGGAGTTGACCACGAGGACGGTGTTCGAGTCTGGTGAAAAACGGTTCCAGAAATTGGGTAAGACAAAAACAGAAGCCAAAAAAATAAAATAAACATGTAGATAACGGGGTGAGAATGTGGTAAGATCTGAAAACGTGGTAAAAAATTAAAATAAAACATTGCTGTATTGCTCTTTAAAACTGTCAGTTGGGTTCAGGGAAGTAGGTGGATAGGTCAGTCGGTGCTTTTGAAAACACTATTGGTTGGGTTTAGGGGAGGAGGAGGGTGGGTCAGTCGATCAAGTCAGTCAGTCAGTCGACGGCGGCCTCTGGTGCATATACGCGAGGACATCCGACGAGAATGGCAGTCGGAAGAGAAATTTGAGATCTCAAAACATGTATCCTGAGGCCTCTGGTAGACTCACAAAAACAAAAACTGCAAAAAAGAAAAAAGAAAAAAAAAAAGAAAAAAAAGTACTTCCTGGAACGTATTTGCCACTCTCCATAAATGTATATAGTGGTACGTTTTCAGAATGAGCTTGGGTTAAATAAATGCATCTTTGGTGAGCATAAGTGGCTAAAAATGCAAACTACAAAACAATTAATAGTTTTTTAAATCTATAATTATATTTACTTACTTAACTATTTGATATATTTGATATATTCTTCTTCTTCTTATTATTATTTATTAATTTTTTGTTTATTTACTATGAAAGTTGCTGTGAATTGCCAAAATACCAAATAAATTTAAAATATTTGTATAATTCATGTGCCATAACTGTAAGAAATAATAATTGTCATAAACTGTAACGAAATGCAAATGGTGCAAAAACATATAAATAGCATATAACATATATACATAGGCCAATAGTTTGCACTGTCACTTTACAAAAAAAAACAAACAAACATTAAAGACAAACATTTAAAACATTAAAGAATATACACATACTATAGTACTGTTTCTGACATTGTTACTGCTTGTATAGGTTGAACAGAAAATGTGATATTGTTATAAAAAGATGTCACAAATTTTACAAACTTTTTGATGAAGATTTTGAGACTTTTTAATAGCATTTTCTGTTTCCCAATAACACTTCTAACATATAAATAAATTACCAAAATGCATTGAATGTTCTAGCTGCAAATGTAGTTGGTTTTGTGAAATACTCTAAAAAGAAAGAAGGTAAATCTATTTTGGGTCGTTTTGTTTTATTATTATTATTTTTTATTTGAAGGATTTATTTACTAGATCCAAGCATAATTTATATCCAGAGTGAGGGTCACTTTGTGTCGAAAAGACAAATAGCAAGGATTGTATTTCAGCTGTTCTGTGGAGTCAGAGTTATTTGGTGATCGCAGACCTTTGTGGAAATTACATCTGCTCATATACGGTCTGAGCATGAAGGACTAGCACTTCAGGACACACCGAAATTTCCTGTTGCAGCTCAAAGAAAAAGACATACGATCTGATTCCAGTGGAGCCCGAAACAAAAAGGCAGAAAGTGAGCAAGTGGAGCCATTGGAAGGTGACACTTCAGTTTATAAGTCCTTCTACGTTTTGTCTCTCAAAACAGGTGTGCTAACATTATTGAAATATTTACTTCCAAAAAAGCTAGGAAAGATTTTAGTTCAGACTGACAAAAGCAAAAGCAAGAAAAAAAAACAACAACAACAAAAAAACAAAAAAATTGTCCATTAGTATTATTACTATTTTTGTGGCAACCATCCCGAGCAGCAATAAACAAAACTTACCTCTTACACTTAAAAGCAGCGATTCATCAGACTTCTGCACTTCTGCACATTAAGCTAAGTGAATATTTCTTTAGTCTCCATATGGTAGAGTTAATGAAACATCCTATAACTGTTCTGTTAGCCCTGACACTGGAACATTAAAACCAAATTCACAAAAAGTGCTAAATTAAATAAAACTAAACATGTAGTTTAAAATATGACAATCAAAATAAATAATTAACATACAAAAAAAAAAACATTAAAAAAAGAACTGGTATAGAGTTTTTTAGATTTTAGTATCAGTAATATTCATTTTTAGGATATCTATAAGCTAGTGTGCTCTAAAACAGTGAAGAAATTCACATTTAGAATATATAAAACTGAAATAAACATGTAAAGCTCAGTCTGTCACTTCCACCCAAATAAATCAACGGTTTTATTCACGTAACCTCATACTACACTCTCAGAAAAAAAAAGGTACGAGAGCTGTCACTGAGGTGGTACCTTTTCAAAAGGGACAAATATGTACCCAAAAGGTCTACATTAATACATCAAGGGTACATATTAGTACCTAAAAAGTACAAATGTGTTCCTCTTAAAATGTGTAGGGACTTATATATACTTTTGAGGTACCAATATGGACCCTAAGTACAAATGTGTACCACTCCAGTGACAGCCCGCGTACCTTTATTTCTGAGAGTGTACAGTTTCGCATCACATCACATCCAATCTAATGCTCTCTAGTATCTGACATGCCCCGCCCCTTCAAGATGCTTCTCGTTTGCTTTTCAGTTGATGCACTTAAGCTCATCCACTCTCACCAGCAGAGCTGACAAAACAAAACTTTATTGGCTGTTTTTTTTTTTTTACAAAAGGGGAGGAGCTACTCTCGTTTCATCTGCAACACTGTAAGCTATGACATCGCCTTGCTTTTTACTACAAAGATGCCATTTTCACGTGTAAGTACCATGGTAAACAACAGGTCTCCGGTAGAAACGGTGGCATAAACAAATTAATAACCAACCATAATTCACACTATTGTCTCAGTGGAGTAAATGTGTTCGATGGTATGATTTCTGTGGACTCTTACCTTTCGAAATAAACCCTGATGTACAGCAATGAATGCATGTGTGTGTTGTTATTACGATGATATTCACTCCATATCAAATAAGCGTTTTCTGTAAAACTTACACAAATTTAGCACATACATTCTTTACAAGCTTCCCATTAAAAAGCAACTAGCTGCAATGGGTGCTTGAGGGTTGTAGCTTTAGACTGATGTATAGTTTGTGAAGATTACTTGTGTTCTTTTTGGTGTAATCTATTCATTAACACTGACATATGGAAAAACAGCACCTCAGTGCGACCACGTTGGGGTGCTGGGTAAGGGGTTAATGAATGTAAACATTGCTTTAAACTTAGATGGATTATTTTTGTCAATTTAATCATCCAGTTTTATTGAATCGTTCATATTTTATTGTCTTATTGTGGTTTTTATTGTTTTTTTATTGTTTTGCTTTGTTACTGTTTGCTTTGTAAGTTTTGTAGCACTTTGTTTCTGACTCTGAGAAAAATGCACTATAAATAAAATGTATTTATATTATTATTATTATTATTATTATCATCATCATCATCATTTAAATCCTTCGCCACTACTTATTTTAATTTAAAAAAATCCAATAATTTTTTTTTCAGTAATTTAAATTTATTAATTTGGCGAATATTTAATCAAAGTGAGAAAAGCTTTTCACACTGTGCTGAATAGAAGTCCCTTTCATGGAAATCTGTTCACTTACCAGCCATTTTTGCAAAGCCTCCGGGCAGCTATTACGGGCATGAAAGACCAAATCTCTCTACCTGAATGGGGGAATGGCGAAATCTCAAAAGTTAGTTTCCAAATCTGACCTGATCTGTGTGTTAAAGTGATAGTTTAGCCAAAGGTGGAGTTTATACCATCATATCGTAATCATGTAAGCCTTTCCTTCATATTCAGGGCACAAATTAATATTTAGGTGTTTAGTAAGTCATGAAATACTTTTTGATGAAATCTGACAGCTCTCAGATCTCCATCATAAACAGCAGTTTTACAAAAGTTATTAGGAGATATAAATAAGTACATATAGAAACAATATCCTTAATGTTTAATGCGAAATATGAATTTATATTAAGATACTAACTGGATTACATTATTCACAGTGCCTCCCAGAACTAATGAACTGTTTAGGTGGAACTAATGATCTATTTTGTGACTAAATGATTCATGCGACTCTCTGCTTGATGGAATTGTCCACACAAAATCATGGGTATTGTAGTGTGCAGCCCTATATATATTTCTGGAGAGTGCCAAATACAGTACATCCCAGGAGGTACATTTTTTAGCAGTTTTTGTTTTCGAGAATCCATTAGAGGCTGCCGTGTACGCTTCTTGAGATCTTAAATTTCCAACATAGGCTCATTCTGAAAACGTAGCCCTTTATACATTTCTGGAGATTGTGAGTTATGTAGCCAGAAGTACGTATGGCTGGATTTAATGTTTTAAACGAATACTACAGGGCGGTATGATGCCGTTCCTTTTCACGCTTACCAGCTGACCGCTTAACTCCATATAGACGGCTTTCCGGCTGTTACCAGTTTGTCTAGTTAACTCACCATATATATCAGTGGATTTGCGATGCAAAGAGATGACCAAGATGACGGGGTTTGAGTCCAATGAAGAACGGTTCCAGAAAGCAGGTAAGACAAAAATTTAAACCAAAAAAATTTAATAAACAAGTAAATAACAGGGTGAGAATGTGGTGAAATGTGGTAAAAATCAGACGTGGGCTTTTCTTTTTCTGAACTGCTTTTTAAATTTGTCGGTTGAGTATAGGGAAGTGGGTCAGTGGGTCAATTGATCGGTCAGTCAGTCAGTCAAACAGTCAGTCGACAGCGGACTCTCGTCGTTCCGCGTAAACAAAAACTGCAAAAAAATGTAGCCCCTGGGACGTATTTGATGGTCTCCAGAAATGTATTTAGAGGTACATTTCAGAATGAGCTTGGGCTGCAAATTTCTCTTGCGAGTGCCATTTACGCATGCTGTTCTCATGTAAATCCACTGTCGCTGTCGACTGACTGACCAACCAATAATGTTTTCAAAAACACAGATTGACCTGCCAACCAACTTGCCTAAACTTTACTGACAGTGTTTTCAAAAGCAATCCAGAAAAAGAAAAACTCACGTTTTACCATGTTTTCAGATATTACCACAACCTCACCCTGTTATTTACTTGTTTATTAATTTTTTTGGCTTCTGTTTTTGTCTTACCCACTTTCTGGAACTGTTCTTTGCCAGACTCGAACTCCGTCGTTGCAGACAACTTTTCTCTGCATCTCAAGTCTGCCGATGTACACGGCGAGCCACTGGACAAACTGGTAACAGGAGGAAAGTCGTCCATAGGGAGGTAAGTGGTCAGCTGGTAAGCGCAAAAATACGGCATCATACCGCCCCGTAGTGTTCGTTTTAAAGACAAAATGCAACCATGTGTACCTCTGGCTACATAATTTGTGATCTCAAGAAGTGTATGGCTACATTTTCAAAATGTGCCTGTTTGTATTTATTTATTTATTTATTTATGTTTTGTTACCTGCTGTTAAATATTAGTGTTAAAAAAATCAGTTATGGACATATGGGATTAACAAATGCATGTACAATTGATTAACAACATCAGATCTCACATCAGTTATAGTATAACATTTGTTATTAATTGTACAGATTGTTTTCTTATATTACCAATTGTTTATACAGGTCACATACAACTACAAATATGCAAATAAGGATGTTTAAGAGCATCCAGTGTGCGAACCCTGGATTAAGACAACCATGAATTATTTTAGCCACGAATGACCTATTTCACTTGCAAAAAACCATAACCATGTACAGTAGAAGCCAGAGATGCCTCTGGAAGCTGCAGTGTAGAAAAAAATACTCTCTTTTCGAGCTACTGTATGTGTCTTGCATAAATCATTTGGAGACAAATAATGTGCCCTCTAGCATATAAAACAGAATGCAAATGTTGAATTCTTTTCTCCTGGGCTTTGAAAAAGTTGTTTCATGGTTCTCCTCTCGTATATTACTGTTTGCAGAAGATTAAGTTAAAGGGAAGGTAGAATAAAGATGTTGTTTGGTTACATGTTTTAACAAGGATGTTCAAACTCTCAGTGTCTACAATGGTTACAGCTGTCTGAAGCTCTGTGAAATGAGAAACGCAGCTGATTTACTGGCAGAATGTATGCATGGGCTTCTTTACTGGATCTGAACTAAAGCTATACTCTCTAAATGGGAAAATAATGAATTATGACATTTACCAGATGTGCTCTTTTGCCTTTTAAGATTTCATTTATAGCCCAGAGCACAAATAAAGGCTTACAGGACAAAGCAACATCAAATTGCATTATTTGTCATTTATACGACAATAAATGAGCATTGCTTATGATGTTCTGTAAAATAACAACAGAGATCGCTCTTTGGTTAAGGCATTTTATTTTTGCCCTGGAGCAGATAAAATGCGGTATGTTGGAAAATAATGATTGGCTGAAAACAGAATAAAAACAATCTGCACAAATGCACCAATTCAACAAACCAATCAGAGACAGCGAGGGAACTAAACAACACCCTGTCTTTGATGTTTAAAAAAATAATTAAAAAATTATCAATCCATTTATCCGTCTGTCCGTATCATTGTACCATCTATCTATTCCTCCACCCATCCATATCATTGTTCTATCTATCTATCCGTCCGTTCGTCCGTCAGTCCGTCCGTCCATCTGTTGATCTATCTATCTATCCATCTTTCTATCTAATTATTGTTCTATCCATCCATCCATCCAACTTTCCAGGAAGGTAGATCTCCAGGAACAGGGTTGAGCACACCTAATCTATATCATTGTTCTGTCAATCTGTCCGTCCATCTATCTATCTAAATCATTGTTCTATCCAAATATTTATCCATTCATCCATATCATTGTTCTGTCAGTCTGTTTGTCTGTCCATTCGTCTGTCCATCTCTCTAAATCATTGTTCTATCCATGCATCCATATCATTGTTCTATCTATCTGCATGTCTGTCCGTTTGTACGTCTGTCTGTCTGTCTAAATCATTGTTCTATCTGTCCATCTATCCATCCATCCATATCATTATTCTATACTGTATATGTCTGTCTGTCTGTCTATCATTGTTCTGTTTGTCTGTCTATATCAGTTTTATCCATCCATCCATCCATCCATCCATCCATCCTTTTTCTGTTTGTCTGTCTATATCACTTCTATCCATCCATCCATCCATTCATCCATCCATCCATCTATCTATCTATCTATCTTCTGTTTGTTCTGTTAGTCTATATCAGTTCTATCCATCCATCCATGCATCTATCCATCCATCTATCCATCTATCTATCTATCCATCTATCCATCTATCCATCTATCTATCTATGTTCTGTTTGTCTATATCAGTTCTATCCATCCATCCATCTATCCATCTATCCATCCATCTATCTATCCATCCATCTATCTATCTATCTATCTATCTATCTATCTATCTATCTATCTATC
>CAIGQQ010033975.1:3784187-3795476 GCA_903798035.1 Danio albolineatus | reverse complement strand
ATCTATCTATCTATCTATCTATCTATCTATCTATCTATCTATCTATCAATCTATCTATCTATCTATCTATCTATCTATCTATCTATCTATCCAAATATCCAGTGTAATTATGAGGTGAACAACACATTATAATACTGTTTGTATTACATTATTATACAATAAGAATACCCTTATATTGCATTCACAATGCATAAATTATCACTCATAACGCATCACTTACTAAACAAAAGGGACTTTAGTTTTATGCCATTATTTACACATTTCTATTAACAATAATTACACTGACGCTAACAGTAACCTGAAACTCATAAGCACAGAGTGAACTGATCCAGCAGAACACAAACCTCCTAAAAATGGCCAAGAAATGTTTGAGGGGAAACAAAAAAGTTTGACCATCCGCCCCTAACGGAAGTGAGGCAAACTCAATTATCTCTCACCCGATTGACAATTCTGTCCAAACTGTGCCTCAGAAAGTATGCACATCGTCCAAGCTAATAACAGTCCTTTCAGTAACTGCAGGAGACGCATTGAGCGCATTTGTCAGAAATCCGACTGCTCATTGCACAGAGACAGCAAGGTGAAAAGTCTGGGTCTTAATTACAGGGCAATAGCATACCTCTACAGAGCACAGTCGACTGGATCAAGTTGGACTGAGTGGGAGAATGCCTGCGAGATTAGCCGTAGGCGACAAGGTCCTATAGGAAAAGAGAGAGAGGGAGAGAGAGAGAGAGAGAGAGAGAGAGAGAGAGAGAGAGAGAGAGAGAGAGAGAGAGAGTTCAGCGAGGTGTAAGATAGGTGACTGATGGAAGGATGGAGGTTGAGTGTCAAAATCTCTGAGGGGTTCAATGGCGATGATGCTAACATTGGCCTGTCTACCACTCAATGAGCCAACAGCTGTCAAGAGACTGTAATCAGAGTCAGACAGACAGAACGAAAGAGAGACAGACTTGAGTTTTAGATATTGTTGAAAACAGGAAGAGAGAGATTCGGGTGGTGTGGAGGGGGGCAGACCGTGCTCACATGCCCACATCATGTGGACAGTAACGGTTTTTGGTCCACAATGACATCGTCCAGATCAATTTAAGGTGGTATAAATACCCAACACATGACAGGTCTATAAATGATTTAGACAAAAAGTGAAGAATACAGTTAACTTTGGGTCTTTTTGCAACTCTTCAAGGTACAGTTGAGAGGAGAAGGACTGGAAATGTAGTGGAGAGGGTGCAGAGAGAACAAAAAAGTGAACTGTAAACTAAATGATAGAACAAAAGCTTTGGAATAGAGTTTTTGTGTTTTTATTGATTAAGCAAGTAAAATTAGTATAAAATTAGGTTTGCTCACCAAAAAGATGGTTTATTCAAAAATTAATACATTCTGAAACAATTTGCAGTCTCGCAACATTTACTGTACAAGAGACAACCGGACATGATTACGGCAAGAAGCAGTGTGAATGTCTGTATCAAATGCAACTTGATTAATACATTTAAATACCAGAGACACCCACAAGCAGAGATTACACACCTGCACCCCCAACAAAATGGACAGGTTTCTAATCTAATTGATAAATATTAAACCACTTTACCATTATTAAAAGTGCATGCTAAGTGAATGATGTTGGTTTGTATCGAGTCACCATTCTAATGTCCCAATGCAATCTCACAGCAAATCAGAACTTTTTGATTTAGCGGCTTATTCGTATGAATTTGTGGCCCAGTCAGTCCTCATACAGCAGTCTCTCCCACCTGCAGCCTCAGAGCAGATCATTCCTTTGCGTACCGACGGCAAATGATTTAGCACCGGCAGTGTGATGCATTTGCTTTGTACAGTCAAACCAATCTGCTTCTCCTGTATTTTATCAATTTAATTTGATCATTGAATTTTTGTCTTGTTCACACTCACAGATACTTTAGTGACAGTTTTGGAACTTGACTGAGTTCAGTACATCTGAGAGGTTACTGCAAATTCACTACACATCTATATTGACATACTGCAGGGCTATTCAATTAGTTTGCCATGGGGGCCGGTTCATGCAAAGCATCCCAAACGAAGGGCCGGAGAGGTATGACTTGCAATATGAGTGAGGACGCAACTAAATATGTTGCATTTTTGCTCCTTAAGACACCCACGTTGGCTTTTTCTACATTAAAATGTTAATATGTTGTATTTTGAAACTACATAATATCAGTGCATTGTACAATGTGGCTTTTTTTAACAAACATTCAAATGTTTTATTTCAAAGCACAACAAAAGCAGTGTATTGTTTAAGTAGGCTTCTTCTACATTCAAACACATTCATATGTTTTGAACTGCAGAACAATTATGGATGCAACAATTATAGATTTTGGTTGTACGATTATAGTCTGATGAATAATTATGGTTTCACTGTAATTGCATCTAATGCATATTTAAGCTTTTTTTAGGTAGGCCAAGTATTTAGATTAACTGTTGTTATAATCTGTGTTCATACACTCTCAGAAATAAAGGTACAGGAGCTGTCACTGGTGCAGTACCTTTTTAAAAGGTTCATATTTGTATCTGAATGCTCTATAATGGTACCTCAAAGGTACTTTTTAGGCACATTTGTGTACGAATATGCACCTGTGAGGTTCCACTGTGGACTCTTTGGGTACACCTTTGGAAAAGCTACTGCCCCAGTGACAGCTCCTGTACCTTTATTTCTGAGAGTGTACATACATAATCATTTTAATAATAATTCGTCTAACATATCTTTTATTTACATTGCACTGAAAGCCACGAAACCTCACCGCAATGTTTTCTAATGAGAGCGCGTTGTTCCGCTTGCACACGCACATTGGCGTATTCTACATTAGAAATAACAAACGTGCGCGTGGAAAGGACGTGATAGTGGAACGGCGCGCCGCTATAGTTAATCCAGTGTGCTTGCATATTGGCATCGGCGTACAAGCTCGGAACTTTAAACTAGCGCACAGGTGGCATAACTGTGTTTAATTGCAGCAGTTTTGTTTTGTGCAACAGAAACGCGCAATTGAGAAGCCTGTACGATTAATTAACCGTGACGAATTAAAGCGCAGTGAAATCGGCGAATCGTTGCATCCCTAACAACGATATCAGTGCATTGTACAAAAGGCCTTTTCTACAAAAATATCCAAATGTTTTCGGCTGCCAGCTCCACGCGCTTAATGTCAGGTGACTCAGGATCACGCTCTGCACAGCCTTCAACTGCAGCTCGTGCTGTGTTCAACAGGCGCACGTCACTTCATAACGATAACGGCTGTTTTTCGACTGAACTAAATTTATTTCTGATGTCTTGTTCAAACTAATTGGAGGGCCAGAAAAAATGGTCTTGGGGGCCGGGTTCGGCCCGCGGGCCGCCAATTGAATAGCCCTGACATACTGTATTCAAACAGCAATAAATGTAGTTAAATTGTCATGCTTACATAAAGCATAGTGCAATTATAAATACCCATTTATTTACCATAGGTTGTTAAACAAACAGAAACGGTGGGAGGTGATGACGTCAGTAATATGCAAAATGACGTATGATGTTTTCTAGTTACTTTTTGCGACTTTTCGGGCAGAGCTTAGCACCTTTTCATTAAAAATAGATAGCAACAGTGCTGCTGCTTTCAGAATAGCAATAAATGTCAAGTATAATCATATTCAAACTGGTAACATTTAACACTGAATAAAGCACATATTCCACATTTGCGGTGATCATTGTCATAGTAGTTTAGGCTGTTGTTCCAGCCGTGACACCACAGAAATAGAAACTGTTTCTTTGCAATTTTTGCCTTTGCGAATGATTGGGCCAAAAACTCCTTTTGACACGGAAACCTAACTAAGTATTAGTGAGCATATATCTATTAGTTTATTAAGCTAATTTAGATCTAAGTTAATGGTTTGTTAATAGCATGAATATGAATTTTAAAATAGTGTTACAAATATTTTTTATTTCAGTGAAAGTACTGAACTTCAGTGAAAGGACACTGAACCCGAATCAGACTTACAATGTCAAGGGCATGAAACCATACACTGCAAAAATGAAAGTTCTGTCATAATTTAATCGCCTTTATGTCATTGTAAATTGTAGAAAGTTGTTTCACAGCATGTATGTATGTACGACTTCAACAAACGAAGATAATAAAGACGTTCAGAATCATTATTTCACAAACTGTTCAAATCAGTTTAGTAAAACCCAATGTAGCCCAAACAAGACAGACTTCTCTGTAGAAAAAAAAAAATAAAAAAAACATTGAATTGATAAATACATCAACTTGCATGGACTGAAAATACAGATGCGTTTGAAAATACAACCTTAAATTGTTTAGAAGAGGTGTTTTCCTGATCAGACGGTCACATTTTTTACAGTAAAATCAGCTACACATAAACAAATCAGAGTATCATAAGAGCAATCCCCAAGAAATGTCAGGAAACACTTAGGAATCTAAAAAAAAAACATTAAAAAACACCTTAGGAACTGCATAAAAACACCCATGCATATAGAAAGAAACCTCTAGGAAGACAATATGGCATCTTCATAAAATATAAAGTGCAATTTGCCACTGTTCTTATTATTGGGTTCTTTCCAAAAGCATAATCACTACAGAAAAATATGGAAAGAAAAGGGATTATGGGATCTGCACCACCAGGTGGTTCATTTCTCAGGCCAAAAACAGTACACTATTCCATAATAATGTTCATGTTATATTCATATAAGACACAGTGCGCTGTACTCTGTTTTGTTAAAAGAGAAACACTAGCATTAGCTTCCACCAGCCTGAATGATCTGTTCCAGCTACTGCTAAACTCAATGGAGCCAACAGAATCAGAAATCATGTTGATTATGTGCAGTTGTGTCCATTATCACCTTTAGCCACTGGCTCCATCCACTGCAGTGCTATAACAAGTGCAACTGGGATCTTATCACACTCTGTCTTGCAGGTATTATAATGTATTTTTCCACACATTCAAGTGCAAACCTCTGTGAACACAACTAGTGCATGACAAAACCTACCAGCCAATAAAAATCGATTTTGCAGTATCTGAAGGATTTTTAATGGGATTTCATTAATCATATTTATGTTTTTGAGGCAAATGTATGTCATAACAGTGTTCCAGGACAAGTATTTCAACAAAATATTTCAGTTTAAATACATATTTAATTGAAAAAATAACATGGATTTCAATTGCTTTCATAGCATCTTATGCAACAACAAAGAATATAACAATTAACAATAAATGTAGTTAATGGTATTTTATGTATTTACTAACATGAACAATATATTCATTAAAGTGTTTATTCATGTTTGTTAATGTTAGTTAAATGGAAATATAGTTGTTTATAGTTAGTTAATGTTAACTAACATTGCATTAACTAATGTGAACAAGCATAAATTCGGATTTTAATAATGCATGATTAAATGCTGAACTAGGATTAATAAATACTGTACAAGTATTGTTCGTTATTAGTTTAGTTAGTAATTACATGTCGCCATGTCGCCACTGGCTTGCATGGTTCGGGACTTGTAGAGCTGCACCATGTACACCTTGTACGGTGGACCACGAAGGGGTTCTAGTCCTGCAAAGAACGATTCCCGAAAGCGGGTGAGACAAAAACAGGAGCCAAAAAATAAAATAAACAAGTAAATAGGGTATTGTGGTAAAATCTGAAAACGTGGTAAAAAATTAGGCAAGGGCTTTTCATTTTCTGGATTGCTTTTTAAAACTGACGGCTGGGTTTAGGGAAGTGGTGAGCGAGTCAACTGAAGCTTTTGAAAACACTTTTTGTTGGGTTTAGGGATGGACGAAGGTGGGTCAGTCGATCGGTCATTCACTCAGTCATTCAGTCAGTAGCGTCCTCTCTTGGATTTACAATTTCAACTTGCAGCTTAAACAAACAAACAAGCAAGCAAACAAACAAGCAAGCAAGCAAGCAAGCAAGCAAACAAACAAACAAACAAACAATGTACCTAATGAAGTGGCATATATAACCCAATATGAAAAAAAGGGAAAAATAATACATATTTTGTTTTGGAATCTGTTTGGTAAATGCTTCACAAAATGTGCCAAAATGTGTCAAAGTGTTTAACAAAACAGCATGGTATTTTGCATCTAAAATATAATGCATTATCTCAAAATCCTTTCCTAATAACATTAAATCCCACAATCCCTGATCATGTTAATCAATGTTTATGTTGCCATTTACCAGCCTTTTTCTATCAGTGTATTTGATTTATGAATCTCATGAATCATTATAGAGCATTTGCTGTATCACTTTTTTACAATATTATTAATAAATTAATATGCTAAAGTTTATACGTAATAATGTTTAGCACACATTTAATAATTAATCTGGTAAGTGCTTTTCAAATATTCACATTTTGTTCCATAGAAAAATGTAATCTCAAAATTCTTCCTAATAAAATTAAAGCACACAACTCTAAATCTAACTCTGTTATGTACTGTATCTTCTAGTGCAGTGGTTCTCAATCTGTGTTACATGTACCAGTAGTGGTACGCAGGCTTATTTCTAGTGGTACGTGGAGGAATCGGTGAATAATTCATGTTAAAAAATGAACACACTTTTAACCCTTTGATGCATTCGATAACACATGTGATCAGTGATTTTATTAGGCTAAATCTTTTATTTTATTTAAAATTTTCTAATGTTTGTTATGCATTCTTTCATTTGAAGCTATTTTCCTCCCTGTATTTGTAACGGTTGTTGGGGGCGTATCTTGTATTTTTATATCCCAATGTTGACAGGTATAGTTTAATCACTTGCTTTTCTGACACACAAAGCCTACTTTAATGTGCAGTAAGCAGATCTAATAGCTAATTTCTCTGTTCAAACTATTCATAATGTTTAAAGTGGCATATAAATGATAATAATGATAATAAATATTCATAATAATAAGAATCCGCTACGTTTTTGAACTGCGCAGGGCTGTAGCTGCTTAATTACGCCTACTATGCTACTGTGTACTTTCAATACCAGTCATTATGGTGGTACTTGGAGAGACAATTTTTTTCTGAGGTGGTACTTGGTGAAAAAAGTTTGAGGACCACTGTTCTAGTGCGTCATTAAAAGAGATAGTAACCCAAAATATTAATCACCTCATCGTTTAATCTTCCTCGTGTAGTTTTTAAACCTTTATGAGCTTCTCGTGCTGAACACAAAAGAATATACGAAGAACACTGGTTGCTGGCACTTATTTATTTCCATAGTAGGAACAAAATGTAATGAAAGTCACTAGGTGCAAGCAACCAGCACTCTTCAAAATATCGTCTGTGTTCAACACAAGAAAGAACCTCATAATAAAACCACACGGGGGAGAATAAATAAGTAAACTATCACTTTAATATGTTTTCTTTTCTGCTTTTGTACATTATACACACATTATATGCTACAGTATGAATAAACTCTTGCACTGTCTATTATAACCAAATCATGAGTATGCATTTATGTACTTTACATTTGCACTGAATTTCCTCTATGCAATCAATAAAGTACAGCAATACATCTTCCTGTCTATCTAGGTAGAGCACTCGGAAAGTGCTTAAGCAAGCAGGAACCGAGCTCAAAGATCAGTTCTTATGCAAAGTGTGAAACTGGCATATGGTTCAGCTATCACACTCAGCTTGTCTGACTCAGAATCAGTGATGTGATGCCTCGCAAATTGCTCTCGGTGTCTCTTTTACCCTGAAATATCCAAATCACTCCATCTCCACCTCTGGAAGTTTGGAACAACCACTCCTTCCCCCTTTAGTACAAAATAATGAGGACATTCAAATGTGACTTATCCCGTTATTATGGACACGAGTAAGCTTTCTGCCTTCCTCACCGTCTCTTAATCAGGTCTCCGGGGGGAGCTGCTCAATTGTGTGAGCATTAGCACTCTACTATGACATTTAGCTATTATGCCGAGTTCAACTGAGCAAGAACTACCATGGTACTTTCAGATTTTTCTTCTTTTGCTCAAGCCTCGTCTTGCAAATTAGAGGCTGGCTGTGATGTAATCTTTTTTATTTTTTTTTTTAAATCCAGGCTACAATACGTTTCAGGTTTATGCTAAATATATTTTGATATTGTAAGGCAAACCCAGGCTCATTCTGAAAACGTACCGCTATATACATTTCTGGAAAGCACCAAATGCGTCCCAGGAGATATGGCTTTTTGCAGTTTTGTTTTTGCAAATCTATGTACGCTTTTGAGATCTCAAATTTCTCTCACGAGTGCTATTCGCGCCTGCTGTTCTTGCATAAATCCACCAGAGGCTGCTGACTGACTGTCAACTGACTAACTGACTGACTGACCGATCGACTGAAAATCACTGATCGACCCACTCATCCACCTTTCTAAACCCAACCAACAATTTTATAAAACAATCCAGAAAAAGAAAAGCTCCTGCCTGATTTTTTTATTTACTGGTTTATTCTTTGGATTCTGTTTTCCTGCTTTCTTGAACCGTTCTTCACTGGACTCGAATCCCGTCATCAAGGTCAACTCCTCTCTGCGTCTCAAGTACGCCAAAGTACATGGCAAGCTAACGGGACAAACTGGTTATAGCGGGAAAGCTGTTCATACGGAGGTAAGCGGTCAGCTGGTTAGTGTGAAAAGGAATTGCATCATACCGCCCCGACTCATTTGTTTATATATGTACCTCTGGCTACATTATTTGCGTTTTCCAGAAACGTATATAGGACAACGTTTTCAGAATGAGCCTTTATTGTTATAATAACATCCATATATACTGTATCATGTGCAACTGTATAAATATATTTGTCTGTTACAGTCACAGTAAAGAGGTATCACAAATGTGTCCAGGAAATCATTACATATCAAATTTGCATATTACTGCGGGGAAAATAAGTATTAAAGAGGTCAACACTCACTCATACACTATGGACAATTTAGCCTACCCAATTCACCTATACCACATGTCTTACGACTTGTGGAGGAAACCAGAGCACCAGTAGGAAACCCACGCAACCACGGAGAGAACATGCATACTCCACACAGACATGTCAACTGACCCAGTCGACGCTCGAACCAGCGACCTTCTTGCTGTGAGGTGAATTACAAAATTAAGTCATACATAATAAAAAGAAATGACGCAGGAAAAAAGGATTGAAAACATGAAGAAAGCGAGCTGTAGAAAGGCAGTCAAAGCCCAGACAGCAGCTGAAATCTCTTAGTAGTTATTCAGCAGCCCTCTGCCCTTCATCATTGTAAATTATTATTAGCTGCTTCAGTCCAACATCTACATTACCAGCATGATGAAGATATAACCAGGGTGGACATTTCAGCAAGACAATGATTCAAAACATAGCCAAGGAAACTCTTGCATTGAAATGCTTTCAGAGAATGAAAATCAAGCTGTAGAATGGCCCAGGCAATCACCTGACTTGAATACAATATAAAATACAAATTAAAGATCAGATTTAATAGACAAGACCCACAGAACCATCGAGATTTTGACAATTTGTTGAAGTCTGTGAAAACCTCATTCTCCATATGAGAGGCGTCTTTAAGCTGCTGTCATCAAAAAAGCCTTTTATATATTAAACACATTTCAGTAGTTCAGTTCTTTCTCCTTGTGTCACTTCATTGTTATTACACATACATTTTTCAGACTTTTTATAATGTTTGTATTGTTTGAGTTTTTAGCAAAATCTGGTTTAATTCCATGTCATCAACTCCTTTCGAAAAATTATTCCCAGAAAAAAAAAAAAAAACATTTAAATGTTCAATACTTATTTTCCCAGCTTCATATTGAAATTTTTAAATATATTTCCCTCATATGAATGAATGACTGAACGAATGAATGAATGAATGCAAATGCCTCCAAGCGCTATCTGAAATATTTTTCTAAAATGTACATTTTTTTTCTCAGACTGCGGTAGGTTTAGTAATTTCACCTTTATGGCAATTTATAGGTTCTTATAATAGCCTTTTAATTGTTTATGTTAAGTGAAATAACGGAACATAAACATAGGAGGCAGAGATAAATGCGCATTTAGAAGACAATTTGAGACATCCATTTAAAATAGTAAATAAGTAAGTAAGTAAGTAAATAAGTAAATAAATAAGTAAATAAATAAGTAAGTAAGTAAGTAAGTAAGTAAGTAAGTAAGTAAGTAAGTAAGTAAGTAAGTAAGTAAGTAAATAAATAAATAAATAAATAAATAAATAAATAAATAAATAAATAAATAAATAAAAAACAAAAGTGTTTATATTTATTATAGGTGGCCCAGACTCTTGTGGCACTCCTGGTATTTGTGGAGTTTATTGAGTCTTTTGTCACAGGAAGAGCTGATGGGGGACGTAATGTGTATTATTATCCACTTGTGTTGTTTTAAGTGGTTGGTGTCTGTCCTCTCTGGAAGGGGAGCTGATGTCTGAGTTATTGACAAAGCTACAACACAAAAAGAAGCAGAGATACAATTACCCTTTTATTGAAAGAGTATATGACTGGCTGCAGTATCATGTCAATCATCTAAATTATCTTATGCCTGGAATTCAAGGCTACATCCTCAAAATGCCCGCTCTTTTCCCATAAATCCCTGATTAGACACAAACAGGACCCAAAAAGATCTCAATGAAAACTCAGATCTCAATGAAAAACAGGCAACTTTTTTTACTTACATATTACATACATATACGTGAACTTTATAACATATATTTAACAAAACATATTTAAATATTTAACTATTGATTTGGTTTTGTTTATTAAAGTCACAATGGCAATATTTATTTGAACAAAAATGTATAATTGGTAAAATAGGTATACAGCAGCAACAACAATAAACTACTACTACTACTACTACTACTACTACTACTACTACTAGTTGTTGTTATTAGTAGTGATAATAATAATAATAAGAATAATAATAATAAGAAGAATAGTTGTTGTTAATGTTGATGTAATACTACTACTACTACTACTACTACTACTAATAATAATAATAATAGTTGTTGTTATTATTGTGTTAGTACTACTACTACTACTACTACTACTACTACTACTACTACTACTACTACCACTACTTATTATTATTAATAATAATAGTTGTTGTTGTTGTTAATAATAATAATAATAATAATAATAATAATAATAATAATAATAATAATTGTTGTTAATGTACTACTACTACTACTACTACTACTACTACTACTACTAATAATAATAATAATAATAATGATGATTATTATTACTAGCAATAATAGTTGTTGTTGTTGTTGTTGTTGTTGTTAATGTAATAATAATAATAATAATAATAATAATAATAATAATAATAATAATA
>CAIGQQ010033975.1:3766126-3782303 GCA_903798035.1 Danio albolineatus | reverse complement strand
ATAATAATAATAATAATAATAATAATAATAATAATAATAATAATAATGATAATAAAAAAATAAATAATAATAATAATAATAATAAACACTACAACAGTTATATATTTTTCTGTCTTGAATCCATTACATTATTCCACATTATTGGGTGCTCTGTCATTAACCCTTAAAAAAAAAAAAAAAATCACGCTGGAATCCTGCAGGAAAAATTCTGCAACATCCCACACATCACATACCTGCACATTTATGCAGGATTTACCGGACGGAAAGAAGAAGAAACAACTGATTGATTGCAATTGCAAATGCAGGAGCTACTGTAGCTGCTTCAGTTTGTGATCACTACTAAGTATGCAGACTCTGGCTCCAAATGATGTCATCGATGAAAGATGACAGCAGCCATACCTGGGGAAATTTGATCTGGACATAGCCTCTGAGAAATTGTTTTTTTTTGCCCCTCAAAATGTTGAAACTTAGCCACATTCAAGTGTTGAGAAAATAATGCATGACACTTCTTTTGAAGCAAAGATCCTGTCATTCCTTTTGATATATTGTATGTTCGGATATTCATAAAATGAAATATTATTAGGGCATACATTATGAAATCTTTGTGAAAATGATTAGAAATGCTACTGTAGTATTGTCACACTGTCTGACAAGACAAAAATACATTTAAATCATTTGTAAATACACATAGTTCAGATTGCTTCTGTATATTGCATCTTCAAAAACTCGAGATAAAATAATTTTCAAATATTGCAAAAGATTGCTGAAATCTGTGGTAACAAAAGCAGAGCTATATTTGGATCCAACACAGGCTCATTCTGAAAATATAGTCCTAAATACATTTCTGGAGACCGCACATTTTGTAGTCAGAGGTACATATGGCTGCCTTTAATTTTTTAAACGAATGCTATGGGGCAGTGTGACGCCGTTCCTTTTCACGCTTACCAGCTGACTGATTGCCTCCATGTGGACGACTCTCCCGCTGCAATCAGTTTGTTCCGTTAGCTTGCCGTGTTCGTCGGTGGACTTGAGACGCAGAGAGTAGTTGACCACGACGATGGGGTTTGAGTCCGGTGAAGAGCGGTTACAGCAAGTAGGTAAGACAAAAATAGACGGCAAAAAAATAAAAGCGTACCAGTAAATGACAGGGTGAGAATGTGGTAAAATCTGAAAACGTGGTAAAAATGAGATGAGGGCTTTTCTTTTTTTCTGGATTGCTCTTGAAAATTGTTGGTTGGGTTTAGGGAAGTGTGTGGGTGGGTCAATCAATACAATTTTGGTTGGGTTTAGGGAAGGAGGAGGGTGGGTCAGTCGATTGGTCAGTCAGTCAGTCATTGAGTTAGTCAAATAGTCAGTCGACAGTGGCCTCTAGTGGGTTTATGCGAGAATGGCAGGTGAGAACGGCATTCGCGAGAGAAATTTGAGATCTCAAAAAGCATACAAAGTGGCTATACAAAGTTCAATATTACGTTCCTCCCGGACGTATTTTGTGGCCTCCAGAAATGTACATGGGACTACGTTTTCACAATAGGCCTGGGTTATTTTGACGCTGCGCAGACAAACCTTTTCATCCCTTTTGAGACAGCCATGGTAAATTCCAGTCATCACAAGTTCAGTAATAACTCCTAGAAGCAAATCAAACTAGGTCTGAATATTTTGGAAGGAATCTGAGTGCTTATAATGATAAGACAATATTAGCTTTTAATTCTTCGGAATCCTTTTGTAATAGCAAACGGCAAAAGCAAACCAACAGTCATATAATTGTTCAAGGAGTTTCTGAGATGAGTGCATTAGCAGCGGAAAAGGATTACTTCAAAGCACGACTCCTTCAGGAGAAAAAAAAATATCATCTGTGGAAGGAAGAAGGTAGAAAATAAATACTTTTCACATGGCTGCTCTTATTAAAGCAATTCAGCAATGTTATTCAGTAAAGTGAATTAGCAGGCTTGTGTTTGCTCCTTTACCCTTGCCTGAAGCAAGAGCTTATCTCAGTTTGGTAGTTTAGCCCTACATCGACACAACCCTGTAAATGCTATCGCTAAGCGCTAACGTCACCTTTAAGCCAACATAACAGCGTGAAATTGTTTGCTGGAATGTCTGTGTGTTTTCTGGTCTCAGGTAGTCTTTAAAAAGAGTGAAGCTCGACTTTGATTGATGGCTTATCTCCATCGCCCTCCAGATGTCACAACAAAAACAGCCCAGGCCAGGGCTCAGGTTCAAAACAAAGATTCAATTCCTAATGTGCCCACATTTATCGCCTCCGTGAGGCAAGGCTATATCTCCCCTGAGTCATTTTCACAGGTGTGTACCTATCCGTTTGCGTGCGTGAGAAAGTGTGTATGTCAAAAGTGGCAGTGGCCGCTATCTTCTCGGTTGTGAATTCCAGGATAGATCGTACCTGGACAGCAGATACAATTCAGCTGTTGATCACTGCCTCCCCCGCACATTTCAGAAAAAAAAGAGTCAAAGGTTGAGGTGGGAATCTGGTAAATATTGATCGGCGCAAGCAAGCCATTTCTTTTTCAGATCGAATGTCTTGGAGAGACTGCTGTTAGTTGCCTGCTATGGGGTAATCGGTCACATGACGAAGAGATAAAAGTGAATCGTTGGCCTTTTTAAGTGAAGAATCATTTTGTGCTGCTCATTTTCTTTGGATGCTGCTGACAAGAGCGAGCGGCCTCTTAACACATCACCTCACTGACCTCTGCCATCTCTGCATTAATTCAGACATCTATAAATAGCATTTCAGACCACTATCAGTCCATACTTGTGTTTCTTGTATACAGAGTGAAAGATTGGCTTTTTGAAAGAACCAACATAAGCAGATTCGGTAAACGTACTCCTATATACATTTCTGGAGATTGCAAATTATGTAGCCAGAGGTATGTATGGCTGCATTTCATCTTTAAAATGAATGCTATTGGGTGGTATGATGCCATTCCTTTTCAGTGCTTACCAGCTCAATGCTTACCTCCATTTGGATGACTCTTCTGCTCTTATTTAAGATGCAGAGAGGAGTTGTCCGCAAAGACAAAAACAAAAGACAAAAAATAAAATAAACAGATAAATAACATGGTGAGAATGTGGTAAAATCTGAAATTGTGGTAAAAAAAAAAAACAGGCTGCCTCTAGGGCTTTTCCTTTTCTGAATTGCTTTTGAATACACTGGCAGTTGAGTTTAGGGAAGTGGGTGGGCAGCTCAATTAGGGCTTTTGAAAACACTATTGGTTGGGTTTAGAGGAGGAGGAGGAGGAGGGTGGGTCAGTCATTTAGTCAACAGCGGCCTCTGGTAGAAATACATGAGAAGAGTAGACTCAAATGGCACTCGCGAGAAAAAAATTGAGATCTCAAAAACACATTGGCCTGTGGTACACAAAAATTGCAAAAAAATAAATAAATAATAATAAAACAAATAAAAATAAATAAAAACTAGGATGTATTTGGTGCTCTCAAGAAATGTATGTAGGGGTATATTTTCAGAATGAGCCTGGGTTGTTCACCGTGTCTATAGGCAGTGAAACAAAAAGCAAATTATGACATGCATACACTCACATGCATACACTCACAAAATATTAAAGGGCCAGTTCATCAAAAAAAAAAAAAAAATTCTATTATTAATTACTCAACCTCATTTCATTCCAATCCTTTGAGACTTTTGTTTATATTTGGAGTACACATTACAATATTTTAGATGAAATCCAGGAGCTCTCTGACCCTCCACAGAAAGCAATGCTCCTGGTCACCAATAAAACTTTAACATGCTTTGGTGTTTTAAACAGTGCTCAACTATAACTAAGGGCATATCCCCCACACCATGACACTACCAGCAGTGTTCATAAATTACACCCTCAGATTGCACTTCTTTGCTGGCTGTAGTGCCAGCATGTACTGTATGGTCCTCTGCTGTTGTAGCTCATCTGCTTCAAGGCTGAGTGCGTTTGTGTTGATGCTCTTCAGCAGATATTGACAAAGGCTATGGAATATACAAAACATGTCACTCGTATAGTTTTGAATGGGGAAAAGTGAAAAGGTGGATATGGCGAATGAAGCAATACCCACTCGTACAGGAGCTAATCATCTATTGCTATAGACTGATGTTTTGTCCGCGGGAGAAGCTTGAACCAGGCATGTTCTTTTACGACAGTTTTTGTGGTCAACAAACACACAGGAATCTCAGAAAATACTTGCTTCACAGACATTAGAACTATATCCACATAAAGCTAAAAAAAAAACAACTACACTTGAAAACAAAAACGTTTTTTTTGTTTTGTTTTGTTTTGTAATCTGTATGAAATAAACACTAGGTACAGTCCGTCCTGTCAAAGACACATCAAATTACATTAATTACTCAAATACCCCAAAAAGAGTTACTTTAATTTCTGGAGGCCATCAGGACCAAGTTGTGAATTACTTCTGAAGAGCACCGCATACTGCTTTTCAAATATGTATGTTATCGTAAGCCTGGAAAACAGTTTTGGAGAATTTGATGTTTCCCCATTCAGAAAGAATGCCCAAGCATACTGCCCGAGAGGCATTTCAAGGATGGCTACAGAGTCAAATGACATTGCTTAAAAGGAGTTTGACATCGATTATAATGAGTTGTTATTTGAATTACTGTTGTCTTTCACTCAACTGAACCAGCGTGGTCATTCTCCTCGCTGACTTCAGAAAAGAACAAAGCATTTCCAACCACAAAACCACCACTTACTGGATAACTTCCATTTCAGGCCCTTCTCCGTAAACCTTAGATAGTTCTGTCTGTAAATCCCAGTAGAGCCGCAGTTTCTGAATTCAGACATGCCCATCCGGCACCAAAAACAATGGTTCATGGTTCAACAAAAGACCTTATGGCAGTGTAAAAAGAAAGTAAAATGAGATGTTTAATTCTGCAAATGCATTTTAAAAGTGTTAGGAATAGAGTACAGCTGTACAGTCAAGTTTACATTATTTTGTAAATTGATTTCCACTTTAATGACAATATATACAGTAGAGCTGCACAATTAATCGTAAAAAGATCACAATCTCAATTCGACCCCCTAGACGATCTTAATTTAGCATTTATACACTTCTGTTCTGTTTAGTTCAGGAGAGAAGCAACAAGTCTTCACGTTGTTTTACATACAATGTTCAGCAACGGGGACACCTCCAAATGGTGTTAAAAGAGTCATATACTGTATTTGTAAGGTATAATTCACCCAAAAATTTCATTTCTGTCTTCATGTAATGATGTATTTGCGGCCGCGAAAACACGTGACGTGAGCTGACCATGAACTGTTACAACAGAGAAGGTGGGTGCACAGGTGCCTGTGAATGATGCCTACTTTAGTGAACAGAACTTGCACAGGCTGTAAATAACAGCTAATAAAGTTGTAAATTACATTCAATTTGTGGCACAGAGCGATCCTTTGGGAGCCATGCGGGAAGTATGAACCGCACTTAGCAGTGAAAATAAAACCGAAATCGGGCACATCATTTAAATGATCATAATCGCATTTTAGATAATGATTATGGCAAGCATTTAATATGTTTTTCTTTCATAGCGAACACAGAGTGTTGTGCATGAGAATAAATGTTTAACAGTGTCAGTATAGCCTATATAATGTTAAATATACTGTAATGCAGGAGGGAATGTGATATTGACGAATGATTTTACCAGTAGAAAAACATAATAATGTCTAATAATGTTGTCAATGTCTCAAACATAATAATTCAACTTCAGAATTTTGAATAGTTGTATTCTAAAATAGCAATAATAATAGCCTACTGTACTCAAATTAACCATTATTTACATCTACAGAATCGTGAGAAAATCGTGATTCTCATTTTAGCCAGAATCGTGCAGCTCTAATATACAGTATACTGTATATAACAAACTCGATTAACAATTTTATGTTTTACTATAGATTTTAGACCTGGGGCGCTGCCATCTTGGAATATTGCTGTCTGACATCACAGGGTTGGTTCCGTTCCCTCAGCTGAACAGATACAGTGGAAGTAATGGTTAAATTAAACGCATTGTGTTAAATTAGGCATTCCGGTCTCTGTGTTCAGTCCTTTACTTCTACTGTATCTGTTTAGGTCAGGGAATGGAACCAACCCCTTGATGTCAGACACAGTAATATTCCAAGATGGCAGTCTCCTTGCGCTAAAAGCAATAGTAAAACATGCAGATTTCTTTTAAATGGTCACATTAGTCGAGTTTGTTAATATATTTTCATTAACGGGGAAACTAATGCATAAAATAACCTAAACTTGACAGAGTGCTTCACTTCCACTTTAAGTTCCAGTACATGTTATATTTTAATACATTATAAAGCATAAAAGCGACACTCATTGACCGTTTGATTTCTGTGTGATTAGTAATTACCAGTCTACTTAAACACTGTTCTAGTCATATTTACCTGCCTCTAAGAAAACTTAGAAAAAAAAGAAGAAAAAAAAAAAAAGAAACCTTTTAGCGCTGCTCACTGGACATTTCGCTTTGACACTGCCATGAAATGTGCAAGAATCAACGTAATGTAAATTCTGCAAAAATGTTGCCACGGGCATGTATAATTCATAAGCCTGGGTTGAAAATATCCCATCACTTACTGATCCATCCAGGATGCATTCAATCACTATTTCATGCTAAGTTGAAAACACAAAACCCCTCATGTTTTAACACAGAACAACAGCACTCTGCTGTCACCTTTTCTAGAACATGAATTGAATTTTGAGCAAAATAACATTTATTTAGTAAAGCTGTACAAGTGAACAGCACATAGCAAGTGCAACCCGGCATAACCACAGATTTCTACAAGCACACTGTGTCACATGCTGTTTTCGAATACCTGCAAAAATAGCAATCTCAAATTTATCCACTTCAGAGAGCATCCTGAAAAAAGCTCACTTCCGCAGTTCTCAAACTGAACAAGGGCCAAAATATAGAAGAAAAATAAGCATTTTCAAATGCATCCGGATTAATGTAGGCGTAACCGAAGTCTCCGTCTCTCTCTTTCTAGAGCTGCTGAGCTTTAAACATTCCAGTCATGGTTGGAAAAGGTGCACACTGTCAGTTTTATTTATAAACCTGGCTGCCCTGGTCTTTTATACGGACAGCAGGCTTCCACCCTCCCACCCAAACTTACAAACCAAGAGAAAGCTAGATACCATTCACCTCTGAAAGACAACCAAATGCTTCGGTGGCCATGCATCCCACCTGATGTTAATGAGACAATGTTAGCAGGGTGTTAAGAAAGCCAATACAATGAGGCTGAAAGGCTCAGTTGCGCGCAGTGTGAACTGAATTCATGCGCCAGCTGCCACCAGCCCACCGGCTTTTCTATAAGAATTTTCTCATGGTGAAAGACACTGAAGCGGTGAGTGTTTGAAGGCACCTGAGGCAACAAGTCGTAGCACTGTGACAGTGGGCTTTGATAGGCACAAGCCAAATGAAGATTTTCTCGGCAGGTGGGGGTGTGCAAGCCAACCTCAAAAACTATCACTGGAGAACTCAAACTATGCATTAGCGAGACATAATGGGGACAATGGCACGCTGCCACGTACTCCTTTAAGACTTCTATGGCCTAATCAACGCAGGGCGCATGTTAGTGTCACTCATTAAGGCGATATATTCATCAGTCCGGACGTGCTGTGTGCTCCGCTCCATAAATTGTGTCAACCTTCACTACGTGCCACCCATTAATGTGAAAGAATAGGTGTAGCTCATTAAGTAATGTTTGTAGCTTTGGAATGCTAATGCTATTAGCTTTAATTAGACCTTTTCATTTGCTGGAGGGTTATAACTCAGCCGACAGGAACATGAATCATAGTTATTCAAATTTAGAGAGCATTGTTGCCTATCGTAATACGCCACCGCAGCTGTTTGCAAAACAACAATTAAAATACAAACTCAAAACATGGTTTGCTGAATAAATAGGTTTGCAGAATTAGACACTAGTTTTGCTTGCTAACAAAGTCATTTGAGTTCCTTGTGACTTTATAAGTGTAAATGATTTGCTTTTCAGTGAAGTCTAGCCTTTCTGAAAATGTATAGAATACAAATAAGATTGCCTAGAACTCTTCATATACATATTTTACTTTTGTTTTTCCTTCAGAAAAGGTGCATCTGTTACAGCTTGTCTATTTTTATTCCTAAAGAGTTGAGGTAATGTTGTATCAACTGTCTCATTACTGTAATTGCAATGCACAGATGTCAAAGTGTCTCGTAATTAAGATTGTATTGAAGCTTGATATAATTAGCAGCGTATTGTAAGAAATATAATGATGATTAAGGTAAGACGGGTGAACGCTGGATCCTTAAAAACAACGAGCAATTATATTTAAAGAGGAAACATTTAACAATTTTCATGCATTAATCATTTTTATGACCAATGTGGAGAAAATCATAAAAAACTTTTCCAACTTCTGGGTTGTCACTAAGTATGTTTACATGGGCGCCTATAATGCAATTTTAATATGATTAAGACAATACTCTGATTAAGAGTCTAATATGTAAACAATGATTTTTGATTACCTTAATCCGACTAAAGTTATAATCGAACTAAACAGAAATTGGATTAAGACGTGGAGTATGCCGGTTTTAGTCACATTATTGAAGTGCAGTACAGACATGTAAACACCGCAATCAAACTATTATTGTCGTATAGGATTTTTTGTACTGCATTTTGTGACAGGATAGTCAATACACACACTGTATAGGCTGTTTGAAACTATTCTATAGCACCACAGACACCTGCATCATGAAATGCGGAGGTTTTAGTTTTTTTTTTTTTTCCAATTGGCATGCGGCATCAAATTCCATTTAAGCAAACACCTTCCACCAGTCCTTACTTCATACTCTCATCCAATATCTAAGTTTATGTCGAGGGCATGAACGAAATGTTCCTGAATGAAAGTGAAACTGCAGTTAAAGTCGAAAAATTCAAAATTAAACATCCAAAATTACATAACACTCGTGGCATGGTGATGCAATAATCTTAATCGATCTATGTGCTATAACATGTAAAACAGGATAATAAAGAAACATTAAAAAAATAACTCATGTAAACACCTTAATCATATTATTGTCTTAATAAGATTAAGGTAAATAATTTAATTACTGATGTCCATGTAAACATAGTAACATGCTCGACACATGAAATGTATGTTTAAACAATGTTTTAGAGCCATTGTGTACTGTAATTTCAATGTGCAATACAAAGAAAATAGATCAAAATATGGTCGAACAGCCAGATTTACATATACTTCATAATCAAACTATGCTAACTGTATAATTTTGATGATCTCATCTCTAGAAATGATGCAGGTGAATTGCAGAGCTTGTGTAAACTTTTTAATTCAATAATAATCAGGAAAACTGTTGTTTTCTCACCAAAGTCTTTTTTTGTGGATTAATTTTATTATAAAGTGAATATAGTAGAGAACATATTTATGCATCTAAACATTGCTGTGACATCAGAATATATATAATTTTCCAACTTGTTTTTTTTTACTTTTGGTCAAACAATGAAAAAAAAAAAAGATGACAAAAGCATGCAGTAATCCATTTGCACCACTTAGTGGACTCATGGGTGTTCTGGTCTAAAAAGGAGGTGTGTTAAGGCACACTGTTGGTGCGTTGCTATTTTGAGAATCTGAAATAGACTGCACCATTGATCAACTGAAAGCTGGTCTAAAGTCCAGAACAGAATGCGTTATGCACCTATGCGCCTATTACACAGGATGTACAGCAATACACAAATATCTTCACATATGAAAAAATAATAATAATAATGAAGGATCAAATGTTCCAAAAATTATTATTTTCTATATAATAATGAAAAACACCACCTCCATGCCTTCATGTCGGGGGGCTTTTTTCAGTTTATTCATGCCAATTTGCATTTGTATAATGTTTAGTAATATTATTTATTATATGCATATTTATATTTGATTTAATAAAAACAAGTTTAGATTTGTCCACCTGTCAGGTACGTATTCATCACTATATGGGGCATAGGAATAGGAGGTGTGTTTGGATATAACACTTCGTTATTATTGTTCATTTATTTATTTGCTGGAAATTAGAGCTGAATTTGGAAATTGTTTTGAAACAAATAATTGCGCTTAAATAAAATTAAATATGTAGACTAATGGATGTCTTCAGTGGAATGCATACAACACCAATACCTTATCTACGAAAGTAAAGGAGTAAAAGTAAAGTAAAGAGAAAGTAAAGAGGCTGAAGGGAGGAGGCTTGTTCTTTATCCTTGCGCAGTAGATGGTCTGTTTAACTGTTTTCTTGCTAGTAAAGCGTTCAGTTTTTCCACTAATAAAGTCCGCCATGTCAATAGCAAATTGCCATGGTGTGACGCAACTGACTCTTAAAGGGGATGTCAGATGAGTATAATTGGTTGAATGCACATTATGCTTAAAACACAACTCATTAAGCGAATAAGCACAACCCTGTTAGACCATGCATATTTTTCCATCCTTAAAATAGCAAAAGTGGATTCGGACACGTCCTTAATGCGTTTGCACTTTAGACAGTGCGCCTAGATCATTAAAATAGAGCCCAATGTGTTTGTAAGAAACATGAATAATGAGATTCTGTGCCATCTAGGGTGAAGAGAAAAATGTAACTATATCCCTTGTTTACTTTTGCAAAACTAGTTGCTACACTGCTAAAGTGTTGCCAGGATGTTGCTACACAATTGCAAGGGTGTTCAGCAGGTGATTGATTACCAGCCGAACTCAAAACAAGCTGCATATTCGGAAGCATCATTCATGTCTGGAGCAAAATAAGTACAGCAAGAGTAGCATTGCAAAGTTCAATAATGAATGCAAAAACATATATACAATTGCAAAGTAATAAAATAGTTTTCTACATACCAACATACTGCCATTTCTCTGCAAAGTGCACCGTGGGCACCATTAAGGATCCACAATCCACAGAATAAAATCCAGGAATGCCGACACGTCCTTGCCACGCGCCAACCGCCTTAGGCAAAACAGCCTTCCCAGGTTAGCCCATTTTTGACAGTAGGTCTGTTCAAATCAATCTCTGCTCTGATTTAACATACAGCTTCATTGTAAAGGTGCTAGTTTTAAAGATCTAGCATTTTTCTATATTAATAATTTGAATATGCAATCTCTCAGCACAATGCGCTCAATGAATATTGAGCTGTTGATTGAAACCTTGTGGGTTTAAAAATAAATAAATTGAAGCCAAAAACATTTCCAGGAATCTCTGGATGATTTGCTTCATGTAATAAATCATTTCGCGAGCAACAAAGTGATGTATCTGTCAGTGGACATCAGTTCCACCAAACGAACACGGCTGTATACAAGAACGTGCAAGAATGGCTGCTGTCAGTCAAACACAAAACAATACAGACAAGCGGGCTTGCTTAAATACACTTGAGAGGTAGGAGGCAAACTACTGAGCTAAGCTATACATGCTATTTGAAATCTTTGAACCATACTAAATCAGCACAACATACACTTATTATCTTGTATAACCAGCACTAGTTCAAAACACCTCTACTGTATAGCATCTATGTTTAAGATATATCTATCTTAAAAGTGTTGCCATGTCCACTTTTTATCAGCAACTTTTAACAAGTGATTTGGGGCTTAAGTGACATGGTGGTAATAAAGCAGGAATGTGGAGGTGATCATGTTTTGTTATATAGATTGTTTATTTCAAGGGTAAAGCATCTGGATTAGAGGTGTGGACTATGACGATATATTTCATTCATTTTCTTTCGGCTTAATCCCTTTATTTATCAGGGATCGCCGTAGAGCAATTTATCCAGCATAATTTTTTTGCAGCAGATGCCTTTTAAGCTGCGTCCCAGTACTGGGAAACACTCATACACCCTCATATTCACACTCATACACTATACGGCCAATTTTAGTTTATTCAGTTCACTTATACCGCATGTCTTTGTACTGTGGGGGAAACCAGAAGACCCGAAGGAAACCCACATGAACATGGGGAGAAGATGCAAACTCCTCACAGAAATGCCAACTGGCTCAGCCGGAACTCGGATCAGTGACCTTCTTGCTGTTAATGCCCTGACGATATATAATGTATAGACAAAATAAAACGTTTTATAATATGCTCTATAGTTTATTTTGTGGCACCGTAAAATACATTGTTTAATACTTTTTCTCAATATATATGCGAGGGCAAAATTACATGCCATTATGGGGATGCAGACAGAAACATGGATAACAGTATTGTAAGAGTTGGAATCTTGAAAGTACAAAGTTGGCATTTAGCATTTTATTTTGTGATATGCTATGTTGGACCTGTAATCATGTTTTTATTTTTTTATTTTTTATTTTTTCATTAATATTATTATATTGGTCTGCATTCTTAAACTTGAATGAAGGATTTTTTTTTCATGTGGTCAATACATATAATCTTTTAATTGATAGAATTAACAGAAAAGGTAATATATCGAGATATATTGTCAGAGTAAGAGATGACAAAAATCTCATATCAAGAAAGAAGTCATGTCGTCTTTTCCTTTCCTTCAAGATCTGACAACATTGAGTCAAGCTCCATTCTGTGATTACATATTTGGTATCTGATTTATGAAAAAGCTATATAAAAACGAACAAGGGTGTTATTTCTGACCATTTAAATCATAATTTACTGTCACGGTCCGAGTTGTGTTTTATTTATGTTTGAATGGCTGCATCACAGAGCACACCCTTGAACCATGTACACTCGCTTGTGTCATGTACACTTATTATAAGAGACACTTGAGTATGTTTAAGCTTAAGCTTAGTAAAGTAGTCAGGTGGATGGTTGTAATTACTTAAATAGGAGTTTAGGGTTAAGTTCATGGCTTTTTCTAGTTTGATGTTTTCCCAGCATGTTCTTGCAACACTAATGGCCCAAGACATACATAGTTCCCAGTTACTTTATACACTACACATACAGAAGAGACAGACAACAAGATGTTTTTATACCCATTGCATACAGTGCATCCATTTAATTGCTGTGTGACCTTTAACTTCTCGCAAATGCAAGTTTTTCCCTGATCTCACACTGCCCTACTTTAAGGACAGTCTGGGAGGGGCTTTTTTTGCCTCCTTTTCCCTAATGTATCTTATTTACTCTTCCAATGCTATGTGACAAATAAAAGGCATCATCTTCAAGTAGTGGCAAAACAATAGAGTGTAACTCAATATAACACACTGTGACTTGCACCTGCCTACTATATTATTTCCATTTAATAAAAATGTAACACTGTAAATGCAGAGTTCCACAAAATTAATTAATGTTGTGTCAACACAAATTGGTTAAGTTTAATGGTAACTTAATATCTGTTGATACTGACATTCAACAGACATTTAACTGACTATAAGAAACTTTGCAAGTACATGTCAACTTACACTAACCCTAACCCCAACCCCAACCTACAGTCTATTTATAATCTAATGAGAATCAGTTGCCATGTAACTTAAATTCAACAAACGGACCATCAAAATAAAGTGTGACCAGTTTAATTAATTGTTGCTTTTAGAACTGGGATCAATGACAAGACAGGTAGTGTACACTCAAAAAAATAAATAAATAAATAAATAAAATAAAACGTTTTTTTTATCTTTGTTTTAAACTGTTTCTGTTTAAAAGAGCTGAAATGACACGATTCTGGAGATTTTCCTTTTTTTTGGCATAAACTAATTGTTTTATGGTCGATCCGGATAAATTTGTTAAAACTTGACTTCTAGTTGTATTAAGCATCTGTTGAACTGCTTCCCAATCATCACAAATATTGCAGAAGACCTATTGGAACCCGCATTGACCCACAATTCTCACAGAAATCAAGTTCGGTGAAGGAAAAAACATGGTTTGGGGTTACATTCAGTATGGGGGCATGTAAGAGATCTGCAGAGTGGATGGCAATATCAAAAGCTTGAGATATCAAGACAGTTGTGTTGCCCATTACATAACAAACCACAGTAGAGGGCAAATTCTTCAGCAGGATGCTCCAGAATTGGCCAGCCCAGTCACCAGACATGAACATTATTGCACATATCTGGGATAAGATGGAAGAGGAGGCATTGAAGATGAATCTAAAGAATCTTGATGAACTCTGGCAGTCCTGCAACAAGGCTTTCTTTGCCATTCCAGTTATTTATAAAGTTATTTGAGTCATTGCAAAGATGTATATATGCAGTCATCCAAGCTCATGCGAGTCATACACAATATTAATTCTTTTTTTTCACTGCACTATGACTTTTTATTCTATACTGTACATCAAAAGTGACAAGACATTTGTCTAAGCAAAACAAATTAAATAATTGAAAATTAATCTGGAGGCCTTTGCCTTTTATATTAGCCACATCTGACAATCAAATGATCAAATATTAGTCAAGATATGATTTGTTGTTCCTAAAACCTGGATAGGGGACACAACTTTTGTCAAGTAGTGTACTAGGCATGGAAACTGAGTCATCTGAGACTCAAAAGTATCATTTATATATTTTGTATTTATTTATTTGTATTTATTTATTTTGAACAATCTTTAAAAAGTCTGCCTTTTAGCTCATCTCCATATAACTTGTTCTTGCAGATGGTTTCAACAAAATAAACAACAAAAATGTCTACCCAGAGACGTTTCTGGCATTGCAAATACAATTCTGGTTATTCTGATTTCCACTCTGTTATTTGCCAGAGGGCCACAGATTGTATTTCCTTGAACAAAACAGCTATGACTTGGTTGGATATATTTGCTCAGTGATGCTTAAACAGCATTTACTGCCTCACCAGTCCACACGCCATCGTAGCCAGAGGGAGGATTGCCACTACGAGAGCCATCTAAACGTAGCCTATCAAGTTAGCACTTGTTAAATTGGTGCCAGCTATACATTATGAGAGGGAAGAAGAAATGGAATAACTAAGAGTGTCTTGATTTTATTGTGGCAAATACACTGAAGTGGAGGGGGGAAAAATAATGAAATAATCACAAAACAGACTAATTCTGTCTTCCGGCATGTACGAGATGAAAATTCCAATATGACACAGCCTTGATTAAGTTGATGAAAAGACACGAAATTGTATTTTTTTTCCCATCTGCGTTATTTCTTTAGACTTTCATCCCAACAATTCCCACTCCATTTGCACAAATTAGGCGAATGCAAATTGCTTTATGAGCAACTGTATGAATGGTAATGCGGCTCTGAGTGGGTGAGATGAGAAAATGAACATGGAACCATTCAATCAAGTGACACATTTCAGTCAGAGCCATTTGTCAGTGTCACATTTCTTTATATTTGATCCACGAGGTAAGAGTGTTATGCAGAGATCATTTGTCTTCATCAAGTATGAGAGGTGACTTGGCTCTTCTGCCCACTGAGCTGTCAGTCTGCTCGCGCCTCCGACTCCAGAAACAAGAAAACCAGTCAGTTTCACAGTGGATGTGCACTCTCTAGTTTATCGGTGTTATTACGTGAATAATCACAAATCACTAACTGGGAATATGACAAATGGAGAGGGAAAACGTCCTCAGCAGAAAGTACTACGGCTGTAGAAAATGCAAGATGCATATTTGAAATACATCTGCAGCAAATATATATATATATATATATATATATATATATATATATATATATATACACAGTTGAAGTCAGAATGATCAGAATTATTAGCCCGCCTAAATTATTAGCCCCCTGTTTATTTTTCCCCCAATTTCTATTTAACGTAGAGAAGATTTTTTTTAGCACATTTCTAAACATAATGTTTTAATAGCTCATTTCTAATAATTGATTTATTTAATCTTTGCCATGATGACAGTAAATAACATTTTACTAGATATTTTTCAAGACACTTCTTTACAGCGTAAAGTGACATTTAAAGGCTTAACTAGGCTAATTAGGTTAACTAGGCAGGTTAGGGTAATTAGTTATTGAAACAAGTTATTGTATAATGATGGTTTGTTCTGTAGACTATCGAATAAAAAAAAATTGCTTAAAGGGGCTAATAATTTTGATCCTAAAATGCGTTTAATTTTTTTTTAAAACTGCTTTTATTCTAGCTGAAATAAAACAAATAAGACTTTCTCCAGAAGACATACTGTGAAAAATTCCTTGCTCTGTTAAACATTATTTGGGATATAGATCGAATCTAATTATATATATCTAAATAATTTATATATATATATATATATATATATAT
>CAIGQQ010033975.1:3724907-3751126 GCA_903798035.1 Danio albolineatus | reverse complement strand
TATATATATATATAGGAGCTGCTCAGTAAAACAGAAAACTTGACTTACTTGACTTGAAATGATAAAAACAACATGGATGTTGTCAATATTCTTGCCTTGGTTCAGTCTGGCCTTCAAAGTTGATTGAAACCCTGGTTGTTTTGTAATTTAATGGTTGCATATCATTACATTTTGTAATTTTGTTTTATATTAAAATAAATGCAACCAAATAAAATAAATAAACTTACTTGGTGCAAGAATATACCACAAAGCAGTCTTCTGACTGAGTAATTTTGACTGCTTATAGTTTAGAGCAGTTTCGGCTTACTTTGCCTAACCTGAGAATATTAAATAATATTTAAAGGTGCTAAGTAGAGATGCAATAATGTAATTGCCTTCAGTGAAAGAGAAAACATTATTCATGTTTAAACTGACAGCAAGAATTTACCAGAAATATCAGAAAATAAGTACAGTATAAAATAATAATGCAAATAACTCATAAATGTATTAATCAAAACATTCCATAAGCATTTTCTTATAATATTTGGACTTTTGTGAAATAAAGAAAAAGAGAAAAAGTTAAAGTTATAGAGTAAGTTTATTTAAACAAGTAATATTTAAAAAATAAAAATAAAATAATCATGCAATTATTTTTATTCTGAAAGAAAAAAAAAATAGAACAAACTTATCCGTGTTTGTAAATGCTTCCAATTACAGTAAAATTCTTAGGAAGTCATTGGAAATCGATAAAAATCCGCATCACCAAAACATTTGGTAAATGGAATTGGCTAAGGAAATGGTGCATCTACAGTGCTAAGATTAAAGTACACCCAGTAAAACAATAGACATCTCTGGCTTGTTTCTTCTGTTCAGTCCACAGTACCAACAATTTGCTGTTTATTAGAAATTGAAGATTAATTCTTTGATAGACCAACTGTAAAACTGCTTGGTTGAAAGCAAACTAATGTATAGTGTGTGTCATTACTTGTAGTGCCGAACAGCAGTTTAAACATCCACATCACTAAGTTGCTTTCTTATCTGCTGTTTTCTCACTGTTGTCATTTTAGTTTAATGCTTTTGAGTATTTTTGAGAGAGAAAAGTGTACAGCCTCGTAATCTATTTCTGTATGTTTATTAACAATATCTATTCTTTTCAGGTATGTCAAGCTTCTTTTTAGCACTAAATGATGTGATTGTTTAGTTTAACAGGAAGAGAAGAGCTCTTGCTCAGCACAGTGGACATTGCTTTAGCTATATCATTTGAGTTGTTTGGGATGCAGTGACATACAGTCAAATATTTTCTACAACAAACAGATCCACAATGTTTTACTCTCATAAATTATCACAGAAACCATTGTGCTGCACGTCTTAGGAGTTTTGCTAAAGGTGCAGCGAGGGGTTTGTGTCTTTAATATACTGTACCATGACAGTTTGCATTCATTGAAAATTAAGAATGATCAATAAATCGATATGAAACAGTCCCTTAAAAGCGATGTCGTGTCTTCAGTTTGGGGCTCAGGCACAGTTTGCGCTCACACTACAAGCATACCGCACCAAAGCCCAACCGAACCTCACTTTGGCACACCTCTTCCAACTGGGCCAGGGCCGGCCAACTGAACCGCGCCTGTGTCCGATTCAGAGCCCTCACACTTGTCAAACAAACAACTTGGCACAGATCGGATATCATAGTGTGAGTGCACCCAAAGATCATAACAGAAATTTACTTTGAGTGTGTCAGCACCTTAAAATATGAATAGATATAATCACAATTCATAGATTCCGAATAGGATCAGTGAGGGAAGAATGTGATTAAGCCAGACGAACTGATTTATAACATCTCTGGCATTGAAATGAGCTTTATTCAGTTCTCTTATTAATATGAAAGGCGCGCAAATTTCATTTCCCTTTACTAGCTAGGTGTTGCTTTGTAAACAATCATTTCCAGTCAAGAACCCGCTGTGCCATAGGTGTCACAACGATGACAAAGTGCTTAAACCACGCTTCATTTCAAATAAATTATTTCACGTTATTGACGCTCAGCGCAATCAGTTTGTTCTCAATAGCGTCTGATTCCGACATAAGACGTGGATTTCGCTGAAGAGCCGGCAGCTGCTTAGAGGAGATAGGGCTCAGACCTTTTCTGTTCTTGTTGCACAAACAGGATTACTTTAATCAAGTGTCGTAGCTGGAATATTTGACTATCTCACCCGCGTCACGTCTCTGCTTTTCCGCCGCCACTTTCGGAATTCACAGATTAGGAGACATTCTTACAACTTCCATACATTAATCTCCATAAAGAACCAATACACATGCATATGAATACAGATGTGTTAAGGGCTGGGATGTCAGAATGTATTATTGAGATGATTGGAGTCATTGGAAATGTGTGAGAATACAAATGACGGAAACCTGCTTCTCTTTGTGTTTAGGAGAGAGGACTAACCATCTTAAATATTTTAATGAAATCTCATGATCTTGAATAGATAAGCTTTGGCATTTCATCATCACAAATATTACTGTCGCATAAAAATTCTCTCTTTTAAGTATAATTTAGGAAACTATAATCTAACTTTGATCTGTTTTATCGAATGTAATGAAACAAAATGGTTTATGTTATGTAATGCATTTCACGAACCATATTTACTCCGTACTAACAGAAAGTGCAATATGGAAACACACGGATGTTGTGAAATGCAGTGGGCTAATCTAAAGTACACTAAGGTGCTTTATATATCTGTAATACTGTGTCTCTGTCGGTTCCAATCAGGGCTTATGACATGTCCTTTGCCACGCAGTGCAAATCTTAAAAGCCGCTTGATGCTTGACGAAAATTGCCAGCAACACTGCATACTCCTTTTTGAAAAATAGGTATAAAAGTTATGTCAGTCAGACTTTTTTGTCTTACGCAATACTGCATGCAAACAATAAGGCTCAGGTTCCCCTACATCAAGTATTATGTAAACCGACAGATAAATAGCACACTTACATAAACACACGTTCTGTACACATAGGTCTGTATAAATTAAACATGTGAGCATAAAACTCTGTTCATCTAGAACAGTAGTTCCCGAAGTGTTGCGGGACACTGACAGGGGGTCGCTTGGTGATTTCCAAAAGTCAAATAATTATTATTAAACTATGAGAATTACCATATTTTAACCATAAAACACAAATAAAAATAGTAAGTTTTTAATAGTAAAAAACAACAACATGCATTTGCAAACTAAAAGCCCTCAGCCTCTCAATATATATATATATATTTGTTTTTCATAGGATTGGTGTGTTTACACACTCCAAGAAATGCTGGGTTATTTAAACTCAAATTGGTTAAAATATAGACTACCCAAACATTGGGTTAGAAATCAAATTTGAATTATCAAATTTGGTCCTATTAATTTAGTTTAAACAATTAGCCCAGGGGTTGGGTCAACCCCTATAACACCCAAATTGGGTTAAAAAATAACCTGGCATTATTAAGAGTGCATTAGATTAACAACACAGCAATAGCATCAGCTGCAGCAGAATGATTTTAAAGCACCAGGTTAAACTTTCTGACACCTTTATGGCAATCAAATACATTAAAAATAAATACAGGCCACAACTGAACATTGAGAATGTTCTCTGATTGGCGGTCTCCGAAATTAAACCAATAAAAGATTTGGACTCAAAACATTGCGCCACCAGTCTCTTTAGCTGAGGTTAATATTAATAAAAAATAATAATAATAAATGACTATGAAAAGGATATAGTTGCTGGACTTTTGCACTTTTTTTGTGTTACCAACATGCTTGTGTTTATATAAGGCTATTGTTGTGAGCGCAACGTTTGTGTATTTATAACCACCTTCAAGGAATTTGGGGGTCGAGAGTCACTGGCATTATTATTTTAGGGGTTGTTGAAAAAGTTTGAAAGTTTGGGAACCCCTAATCTAGAAGACAGCAAATGTTCAAGGGAAAAATTTAAAATCTATCAAACTTCACAACCTAAACTTAGAAAGAAAATTAAAATGTAAACTAACACACGATGTCACACCAAAAAAAAAAAAAAAAAGCAGTACTAGATATTCTACATACCCACTACACATATTTTATTATTGTTAGTTTTAAATCATTAAAAATGTAAATGAGCAGATTATAAAACACTAGGCTATCTAATAGAGAGGACTATTGAGTTAAATTTGGTTTTATATTCGCACATTCCTTCAGTAACAGCTCCCTAAATTGTTTACCATGGTACTTTGAAATATTCAGACTGAAATTACATTCAAGCATGACTTCAAAACAAACATTACCACTATTGAATTGACTGTGAACAATGTTGTACTTTTATAGTCATTGGCTGCTAATATGATTTTACTATGGCTCAGTGGTTAGCACTGTTGCCTCACAGCAGGAAGGTCGCTGGATCGAGTACCGGCTGGGTCAGTTGGCATTTCTGTGTGAAGTTTGCATGTTCTCCCCGTGTTGGCATGGGTTTCCTCCGGGTGCTCCGGTTTCCACCACAGTCCAAACACCTGTGGTATAGGTGAATTGAATAAACTAAATTGTCCATAGTGTGTATATGAGTATATGTCTATGAATGAGTGTTTATGGATGTTTCCCAGTACTGGGTTGCAGCTGGAAGGGCATATGCTGTGTAAAATATATGATGGATAAGTTGGCGGTTCATTCCACAGTCATGCATGTGGCGACCCCTGATGAATAAAGGGACTAAGCCGAAGAAAAATTAATTAATTAATTTTCCTGAAATTATATTAGTAAGCAGAATGTGTGATTGCAAAACCAATTTTACCTCAATGAGAGGACAGTGCTGGACAAACTGACTCAGAATCTTTCCAAACAAACTGATCATTAAAATAACTCAGGCTTCCAAACAAACCAGATCATTAGACTGAAATAAGACAGACAAGATAATTATTCATGTTTTTGTTTTTTTTTCTCAGCGCCACACATATGGTCATTTATGAGGTAAGATAATTGTTCATTCTGTCATTCTGCTCAGTAATAAAAATAAATAAATTAAATACTGGGATATTTAAAAGCTTAGTCATGTTGCAGGTGCTACATTGGAAAAAAAAATCTATATTTTTTTATGTTAATCAAAACAAGTTACTCATCAGCCCAGGTGCAGAATCATATTCAATCTGAGGATTTCTAAACAGATTACAGCCAATATTTTGATGACAAGTTTTAAATATAAACAGTGATTGACAAAAAAAAAACAAGCCAATTCATTCCATTCTCTTGTATATTGATCAAACACAGGACATTCAGTTATGAAAAACCAGCCTTATCTATTATTTTCTACCTATTATGAACATTTCTGAGGAAATGAAAATGGAAACAAAGCAACATTAGTTAAGAAAACTTGTTTATACTGAGCTATCCATGACCTGTAAATACGAATTCAGGCCACAGAAAACAAACATATTCACCCACATATTCATCAGGCTCTTTCCTTTACCAGAAGAAAGCAGTCAAATTATGGACTCCAGTATGGTTACATACAGTTTATGAACTGGAGATTAGATTCGTTTAAATTGAATTTGAGGTTGAAGTTGATTTGAGGTTTGTGCTTACCTTAGCAAGATGTTTTCATGGAGATGAAACAGCATTCTGAGAGATCCTCTTCAACTTTTAAGGTTAGTTTTTTTCTTCTTCATGTTGTTTTATGATGGGTGGCATGAGAAACCACTTACTGAGTTTACTTTTCTGTTCTGAAATACTTCCTAGTGAAGCTGAATGTTTTGGGAGGAACACAGGAAAGAGCCCGCCTACTTTTTTTAAAAATACTTCTTCTTCTTCTTCTTCTTCTTATAGTTTTACGGCAGTTGGCATCCAGCTTTTTGGTGCATTACCGCCACCTTCAGCTCCGGAGTGTGGACCAGAGGTTAGGTTTACAGACTAATCATTTTCCCTCTTTCCCACCCTTTCTCTTCACACTCATATATACTTACAAACACACTCCTCACCCCTATGTTCTAATAATACTAATAACCACCACACTCTCAGAAATAAAGGTACACAAGCTGTCACTGGGGTGGTACCTTTTCAATAGGTACACATTTGTACCTAATGGGTCCAAATTAATACCTCAAGGGTACATATTAGTACCTAAAAAGTACAAAAGTGTTCCTCCTAAACATTTTAGGTACTAATATATACCTTTGAGGTACCAATATGGACCCTTTGGGTACAAATGTGTACCTTTTGAAAAGGTACCACCCCAGTGACAGCTTGTGTACCTTTATTTCTGAGAGTGCACAATACTCTTACTTCTATTGCTTCTACTACAAATACTCAGTTATATTTAACTCTCTTCTCTTAACCTTCTTTTATCAAAATGATTAATTAATTTATTTTATATCCTATCATAAACTTGAATTTCTCTCAAGAACTTCATAAGAATTCTGGTCTGAACCCTTTCCTTTGTACTCAGTAAACCTTTTAATGTTATTTCCTGAATCCCTTTCTCCCTTAAATCATTTCTCATTTCCTCCCTCTGTTTTTCATACCTGTTGCATTTTAGTATCACATGTTCTACTGACTCCTCTTCACTACAGCCCTCACATAGTCCAGTTTCATGTTTCCCTATCAATTTAAGTGTTTTATTTAATAAACAATGACCCAGTCTTAATCTAGTTATCACTATTCCTCCTCGCTGGTTACCACTACTGACTCTTTTGTGTTTAACAACCTGTTGAGTTTTATACAAATGCCTTCCTTTCTTTTCTCTGTCCCACTTCTCTTGCTCTTTTCATTTATTCTTATCCATATTAGACTTTTCACTTCTGCTTTACTGACACTTATTTGCATTTCTACATTTTCTTTTGTCAGTGCCGTTTTTGCTAATCTGTCAGCCATTTCATTTCCCTTCATCCCTTCATGACCTGGAACCCATATAAACTTCACCTCCTTTCCCTGACTTGCTATAATTGTTATACACTGGAGTACTCCAAACAAAATATCTTGTCGACATTTTGAAGAAAATGACCTTAGACTTTAAAAAAAAAAAAAAAAAAAACTTGTTGTTTTTGTGCTAATTTATGGTGCAATTCTAAAAATCATCCATAATCCGTACTATTGTGTCAGTGGACTAAATGTGTTTGATAGGATGTTTTCTGTGGACTCTTACCTTTTGAAATAAACCTTGATCAACTGCAGTGAATGCGTGTGTGTGTTGATTTACTATGATATTCACTCCATATCTATTAAGCATTTTCTGTAAAACTTAAACAAATTTAGCAAATTCATCCTTTACAAGCCTCCCATTGAAAAGCAACTAGCTGCAATGGGTGCTTGAGGGTTGTAGCTTTAGACTGATGTACAGTTTTGTGCAGATTACTTCTTTCTTTCTGGTGTAATCTATTTATAAACACTGACATGTGGGAAAAATAGCGCCTCAGTGCGACCATGTCGGGGCGCTGGCTAAGGGGTTAAACCACATTACCTGCCAATCCCTAACCCCAAATCCAAATCCTGTCAATCAGTTGTTCAACAAATCATGGTTCATGAATCTAGTGAAAGCCAAAGACTATTGGTTATTTTAAAAAAATGGCAGGTAATGTGGTTTAATTTTTAGAATTGTACCATAAATTAGCATAAAAACAACAAGTTTTTTGTTATGACCACATTCAATCAAAAGATAGCACAAATCAAATATAATAAACAAACATTAATCATGTGAATTTAACAATTTTATTGCAATGAAGGGTTGCAAAAATAAATACAATATTGATTAACTTCAACAAATGTGATCCGCTAGTTTTAGTAAGTTTGTTGTACTTTAAAGTGTACTCTTACTTTCTGAGTATTGAGTGTAGAAGCTGATGATAAATGATCATATCTATTCTGTTCAAATCCTGAAGGACGAATTCCTTAAATATCCTGATCTTTGTGTTGTGTTGCTCAACTCATCTTCACAAAATCCTGCCTAGATGTTCAAGAGGGTTAAGGATGGGTGAAGTGCTTACACACCGAAAGTTTTCACCTTGGGAAAACTGTATACAATGCAGTGGATAAGCAGAGCTATAGAAGATTCCATTTGATTTTTTGTATTATTATACCCTTGTATGTGAATTCATAACAGACTCTTTGATAAAGAACAACCTGAGTCATAATTCATAACAGAAACAAACTCTTTGATAAAGAACCACTCCAGTCATACCTTCAACACTCAAACATCTCTAAATAATATTTTCAAAAACATTTTAAAACTTTAGCAATTTAGCAATTTTTTAGCAATTTCAATCAGCAGTATTGTGCATGTTTTGAACTTGACCATCAGATCACACAAGGAAACATGACTATTTGACTTATTGTCAGAAAAATACCTAATTTATATGGATTCACTCAGCTTGCTTCAGCTTATTCCCTGCTTTATCAGGGGTTGGCACAACAGAATGGACCACCTATTACTTATGGCACATGACTTATGCAATGGATACAATACCAACCATAAGGCTCATTCTGAAAATGTAGTCCCAAGTACGTTTCTGGAGGCTGCAAAATATGTCCCGGGAGGTACGTAATTTTGCACTTTTTGTTTTTGCGAATCCACGAGAGGCCGCTGTGTATGCTTTTTGAGATCTCAGATTTCTCTCACGAGAGCCGTTCGTACCTGCTGTTCTCACGTAACCCCACCAGAGGCCACTGTCCACTGACTGTCTGACTGACTAAATGACTGACCAACCAATCGACTGAACCACCCCCCTTCTTCCCTAAACCCAACCAAAATTTTATCGATTGACCCACCCACACACATCCCTAAACCCAACCAACAATTTTTTTAAGAACAACCCAGAAAAAGAAAAGCTCTCGCCTAATTTTTACCACGTTTTTAGATTTCACCACATTCTCACTCTGTTATTTACTTATATTTTTTAGCTTCTGTTTTTGTCTTACCCGCTTTCTGGAACTGTTCTTCACTGGACTTGAACCCCGTCATTGTGGTCAACTCCTTTCTGCATCTCAAGTCCACTGACGTACATGGCGAGCTAACTGGACAAACTGGTTACAGTGGTAAAGCCGTTCATACGGAGGTAAGCGGTCAGCCGGTAAGCGCAAAAAGGAGCAGTGTCATCCACCTCGTAGTGTTCATTTTAAAGACAAAATGCAGCCATACGTACTTCTGGATAAATAATTCCCGATCTCAAGAAATGTATATATGGCTACATTTTCAGAATGAGCCTATGTTGGAAATGACAATGGTGGTGGAAAAAAGAGAAAGCAAGCAGACAGATGCCATGTTTTTACAAAACTCGAACAGCTTTCAGATATTCGTCTTTGGAAATTCACAAAAATGGTTAGGACAGTTTTAAAGTGCCAAATGGAGAAGTGTGTGTGTGAGAGAGAGAGTGAGAGAGAGAGAGAGATAACCCTGTATACTGTCAGTCATCTTCTCTGGTTCTTTGGAGGGAGAGGAGGCTCCCAGTCTTTTTAATTCTCCGTGAATCTTCTGTCCATCACCACACTTTATCCCTGCTTTAGAGCTCGGCTCAGACTCACGCACTGTCACTTTCCTGACAAACTACACCTATGCACGGAGACACATCATAAACTGTCAGAAAAAGGGGCAAAGAATCCACCCGACTCAAGAAAAAGAGGAAACCTGTACAGATAAACTCCATACATATTTCTCTGCGCACTGCCACTGAATAACTCTTAAGACATTTACTTTTAAAACTTCAAACTACAGACTATAACTACCATTAAAACTTTTTTTTTTTTTTTTACAAGTTTAAAGGATTTAAATTACACGGCCAAATGAATAGTAGCTCCAACACATAGGCTTTGAAGCTTTTTGTTATGTTTAACCTCATTTTAGTCTTTTAATAAACCCAGCACATTATTATGGATTAGGCTCTTGGCTAGAAGCTGCAGGTAAGCAATTCAAGTAGAGGTTTTAATTTGACCTAAAATTAACCATGCCCATTTTCTAGAGCTTTGACAGCACCCTACTTGGATTAGCCATTTTAATTATCACAAATGTCAAGCGGGGCTAAGAACCTGCTCACAACAGGCTAAAAACACCAAACAAAAATGACTGAACCACTGATAGCATTTTCTTGGGGTGCATTTATCCCTACATTGCAATGAAATCCCAGAGACACGCTCACAGTCATTGGAATTGCTTCAGTTTTTCTAATTTCCTCTTGATGTCCTAGTATAAAACTGATGATGAAAATACATGCCAACATAAATATGCGAGAGTGTCTAAAATCCAACACATAGACATTAAACAGAAATCACAAAAGAATGCAACAGAGATTTGAGCATATATTAAAAATAATATTAGAATTACATTTGCTTTTTTAAATTATTACATACAACTCACAGCTTTAATGAGCATCTAATTAATGGGTGCATGTTCCAATTATCCATGCATTGATGGATAATATGTAGTGGTTATTTTATTACTCAATATTTAAGTTCAGTACGGACTATTTATTTTGACCTACACTCACCGGCCACTTTATTAGGTACACCTGTCCAAAAGCTAGTTTATGCAAATTTCTAATCAGCCAATCACATGGCAGCAACTTAATGCATTTAGGCATGTAGACATGGTTAAGATGATCTGCTGCATTAAACCGAGCATCAGAATGAGGAAGAAAGGTGATTTAAGTGACTTTGAATGTGGCATGGTTGTTGGTGCCAGATGGGCTGTTCTGAGTATTTCAGAAACTGCTGATCTGCCAGAGGTTAGAGGAGAATTGCCAGTTTGGTTCAAGCTAATAGAAAGGCAACAGTAACTCAAATAACCACTCATTACAACCGAGGTATGCAGAGGAGCATCTCTCTATGCACAACACATCAACCTTGAGGCAGATGAGCTACAGTAGCAGAAGACAACACTGGGTGCCACTCCTGTCAGTTAAGAGAAGGAAACTGAGGCTACAATTCACACAGGCTCAGCAAAATTGGATAACAGAAGATTGGAAAAACTGGTCTGATGAGTTTTGATTTCTGCTGCGACATTCGGATGGTAGGGTCAGAATTTGGCATCAACAACATGAAAGCATGGATCCATCCTGCCTTGTATAAACGGTTTAGGCTGATGGTGGTGGTGTAATGGTGTGGGGGATATTTTCTTGCACACTTTGGGTCCATTAGTATCAACTGAGCATCAGGTCAACACCACAGCCTACCTGAGTATTGCTGCTGACCATGTCCATCTCTTTATGAACACAGTATATCCATCTTCTGATGCCTACTTCCAGCAGGATATTGTGCCATGCCCCCACAGTCACCAGATCTCAATCCAATAGAGCACCTTTGGAATATGGTGGAACGGGAGATTCGCATCATGGATACCCAGCCGACAAATCTGCAGCAACATTTTTTTGGGGGGGGGGGATAGGGAGTGTTACTAACAAAAGAAAAAAGATAAGTTTGAGGAATGCACAATAGCAGGGCACAAATGAGATGCCCCGATAACCCCTCCCAAAAGCCATTCTATATGACCACAAGAAGTTTCAAGGGGGAAGGAAAGGTTATGGTATTTGATAAAAGATTTTATGGGCAAATTAATTTATTTACAAATTAACAAATGCACATAATCATTGTTCATAACACGAAGAGTACATTTCGATTTCATGACGTCTTAGAAAGTTTATCAATTTAAAAGTGAATCACTTAATGTCAAAAAACAGGTTAACCTCTTGTTAAAAGGGATGAAGTGTTTACTTCTGGAGCCTGACTGTTGCGCTTGCAGTACTTGGAAAAGCTGTACACATTAAACGATACATATAAAAAAACCCACAAGTGTACTTTAGGCTTTAAATTTGCCAATTTTGAGCTGAGTTTCAAAAAATGGACCATCTATTATTCATTTGGGCAACATTTTTTGAACACTTCAGAGGATCTTGCCGTGGGCTTTCTACAGCTCATCAGAACAGTGCACATAAGTCTATGTTGTTTGATCAGCTTTTTGTACACCAGTTCTTAATATTCACCATGGTGTCAGAATCTCTCTGAGTCTTCCTTCTGTTGGGCTGACAGGTGAAGTAATGGCCCATCTTTCCTCCAACTTCTAATCCTGTTTACTCTCCTCCTCGGATGCTGCCTTTCCCACCGTTTGGAGTCTGGGGAGAAGCTCTGTAAACACACAACCTTCTATATTCATGCCAATTTACAGGCCTAGCAGCCCAAGGCTCTACTTTTGCAGATTATGAATGCTTTAACCTGGCTTTCCACACCTCTTGGTAATTTCGTCGGGTTTATCTTCTCCGGACCACATTTTCGAACGTGTGTCACTTTCGTGTGCATTTACATGTATAAACGCCGTGACCGCATTGGCTCCGTGAAACACATATAGAGCTTTTCTTGATACGCTGCCACGGCATAAAATTCTACTGGTGTGCAATTGTCAAATTAAATGATTAGTTTTGCATACCGAATTAGGGCAGTGATTGGTTTGATTGAAGTGGTTGAACAAATGAAGTGATATTCTAAGACATGGAGCAACGGAAAGCATTTCTCTTTGGCATGTATGAGCGCGTGTGTGCATTTAGGTCTGCGGCATGACATGTAAGTAATGCAGCAAATTAGTAAATGATGGCAGCCTCTCTTTAGATCAGGTGCCACTTACATCTGTGTATTTAATTGATAAGGGAGAGTGTGGGAAATACTCTAAGCGAATACATTAGTGGCATTACAGAGCTGACTGCAGGCATGCAGATAATTTGATACATATCGTGGTAAGTGAGGGTGCCGCTGTGGCATAGTGGGTAGCACGTTTGCCTCACAGCAAGAAGGTCGGTGGTTCGAGCCTCGGCTCGGTCAGTTGGCATTTCTGTGTGGAGTTTGCATGTTCTCCCCGTGGTCGCGTGGGTTTCCTCCAGGTGCTCCGGTTTCCCCCACAAGACCAAAGACATGTGGTATAGGTGAATTGGGTAGGCTAAATTGTTCATAGTGTATGAGTGTGTATGGATGTTTCCCAGAGATGGGTTGCTGCTGGAAGGGCATCCGCTGTGTAAAACATATGCTGGATAAGTTGGCGGTTCATTCCGCTGTGGCGACCCCAGGTTAATAAACGGACTAAGCCGAAAAGAAAATGAATGAATGAATGAATGAATAAGTGAGGTTTTTATTGTAAATGAAGTAAAAATAAATAAATAAATAAATAAATAAATAAATAAAACTAACCTGTATTTTTGTACTGCTGAAGAAGAAAAAAAAATCAGTCCTCATCATTTACTCAACCTCATTTATATTCCATAAAACACAAAAAATCAATAATGGCAATCAATAAATCAATCAGTAAATCAAATATATAAAAATAAATGTATAGCATTAAGAAATGAAATGCTGCTTTTAATTTACTCACCTTTCACCAGTCTTCGAAAATGCATTGGCTATTTTTTTTTCAGAAGAAAGAAGATTTCTAGTAGAAACTGTGGTTGGAATATTGTCTGAAAGTTTTGTATTGCCTCAAAAAATTGAGTAAACAAATTATTTTAAAAGCAACAAGCTGACTTTATTTCACATAAAAAAATAAGTGAACTTGATGTAACTTAAGTTCATTCATTTATTTTCCCTCAGCTTAGTGCCTTATTTATCAGGGGTAAAACCACCAACTATTCCAGCATATGTATTACACAGCGGATGCCCTTCCAACCGCAACCCAGTGATGAAAAAAAGAAAGAAAAATACTCAAACACTCATACACTATGGCCAATTTTGCTAACCCAATTCACTTATAGCCTGTCTTTGGACTGTGGGGGAAACCTTTTGCAGAACATGCAAACTCCACACAGAAATGCCAACTGGCCAGGCGGGGACACTAACCAGCAACCTTCTTGCTGTAAGGCCAGAGTGCTAACCTCTGAGTCACCGTGTTACCAATGGTTAAGTTACCCCTGTTAAGTTCACTTTACTTAAATTTCATAATTAAGCACTTCGTTCATTTACTTTATAATAATTTTAAGGCAACATCTTTGCTCACTTTTCAGGAAAAATCAACTAATCAATTTAAAATCACCTAATCGCTTTACAACTTTATAGTATTTTTTTAATTACCTTTCAATGGAAGCTTTATGAAAGAACCCTTAACATGCAAAAATCCATGTTTACGGTTGTTTTATTGGATTAATATGAACACTCTTTTCGTTCCTTTGACCCTGTTGTTAAGAAAAACCTTTCATATTTAAGCATAGTTGTCACAAAAATGTCCATTTTCTTTCAGTTTATTTTTGAACCATGTCTTTGTTGTACTTTTTTTTTTTGTTTTTTTTTTTACTGTGGTCTCTTTTAGATCCTGCTGTATACATCTTATCAAAGCGTTTCAGAATATGTATGTTAATATTGGCAGTGATAAAATAATAACTCTCTCTTTTTTTGGAAAAAAATTTAAACAGATGTGCTTCAAAGCTTTTTTATTGTTTGGACAGTAGGGCAGAGAATTCGCTCATTTTCTTTTTGGCTTAGTGCCTCTATTAATCTGGGGTCACCACAGTGGAATGAACCGCCAACTTATCCAGCACATGTTTTACGTATTGGATGCCCTTCCAGCTGCAACCCATCACTGGGAATCATCCATAAACACTCCTTCCACACATACACTACTAACATTGTAGCTTACCCAATTCACCTGTACCGCATGTCTTTGAACTTGTGGGGGAAACCGGAGCACCCGAAGGACACCCATGCCAACATGGGGAGGACATGCAAACTCCATACAAAAGTGCCAACTGACCTAGCCGAGGATCGAACCAGCGACCTTCTTGCTGTGAGGCAATCGTGCTACTCATTGCGCCACAGTGACACCCCGGGCAGAGAATTATTTATTAAATTGTATATAAAACTTATGTATTACTAAGATTTAGATGTACTATTTTAATTTATTTTTGGTTGTACTGCTGGTCCTTATTATAATTAAAGTATAATAGCACTCTAATCTCAATTAACTTCATATGTACTTCTGTCTCCCACCCGCTGAATTTAGTTTTATGGCCCTCACCAGCCTTTACTTGAGAACATCTAAATAGGCCGGCAGGTCTCTCGAACCCTCTTCAACACTCCGACCGCTTTCTCAACCTTTCCCTTTAACATGCCAAACTTCTAAACCATTCATTATCTTACCAGTTTCTCCCCCTGTGCTTCTGCACTACTAACAAGTGAACTATGACAGCCCTATTCTATCATTGAAATGATTAATTTGAATAGCCAAAGGTTTCCTCACAATTATTTCTCCATTTATATATCCGAGGGCCTTTATAAACCGCTACGGCTATCTGTGAGAAATCTGGGCCACATTTTCGCCATTCATTTTTGCATAAGATCCATTACATCGCCACAGGGGAGAATTTTTAATCTGCCCCACTTCAATAAGCACATCTCTGCCTATACCTTGAAAATAATGTAAAAAAAAAGTGAGAGGGTTATTATTTATCAGTGCCAATATTGATAAGAAAACACACAAGAAATACATTGGTAAAATGCAGCAGGATCTAAAAGAAACCGCACTTAAAATAAAAGTAAAACAAAGACAAACAGAAACTGAGGATAATGCCTTTTTTAAATGATATGCACTTAACAATGAAAGGTTTTCCTTAAATGAAAGGTTTTGTATAAAGATGACAACATAATATTGACATTGTCAGAAGAATCAATTCTTCATATTTTTTCACAAAGCTATATACACTGGATTCTGAATGCCAGGGGTGTTTTTGTGAAGGAGCATAACAAGTACTGAAACAAAGATACTTCTGTGAAAGAGTGAAACATTTGCTTCAAGTTTCTGGCCAAAAATATATTTGAGTAAAAGTAAAAAAGCACAGGTTTAAAGGGCACCAATGATGAAAATAATTTTTGAGAGCTGTTTGGACAGAACTCTGTGTAGGTATAATGTGTCCACAGTCAAATCGGAGTGATATAAATACAATAAGTCTCTTTTTTTTTTTTTAAATTCCCTGACGTTAAATTAAGATCCAAATCCCTCCCATTTTGAAGCTGACCACAACTTGACATAGGAGTCATTTCCCCGCTCACCGAATTGATTGACAGCCGCGTATTAACATGTCTCCGTAATAACGCGTATAAGAGATCTTAGTAACGCGTGAGATCTGCTTCATGTCTGTCTGTTATCTGACGCAGCTGAGGAGGAGACTGAGGCACACTGTGACAGGCACGTGGAAAAGGTGGGAGAGGAGAATTAGCATTAAAGGCACAGGCCACAAAAACAGCTACATGTTGTTCAGAGCAGAAAATGCAATATTTATGAAAGTATAATAAATAATCTGAGGCGTGTTTTGTTTTGAGCTAAAACTTTGCAGAGACATTCTGGAGACACAAAAGACAAAGTTGGCAGTTACAGGGTTGATAGTAAAAGAGTTGACATTTTCCATCATTTTGTGCTTTGGCTCTAGATGCTAACCCACATGGCATGTCTAAAACAAAATTGTATGTTTTCCATCATTAATTTTAAAAGTGATTGAGAAATACACTGAAATATTGAGAGGGGTCTGGATGCAGACCTGGTGCAGATGCAATCTGAGCTGCAAGCAATGCTTCTTGGGCTTACCTAACCCCACTCCTAACCGTACCACTCACAGTGACATCACTAGCTTCATTGAGTGCATTGTATCTCAGTTTGCATCATAAAGGCTGCATTAGATACTGAAATGTCACAGTACCGGAGTTAACATAAAATTAATCTACTATTGGAGCATCCTAAAAATCTTGCACAAATGAACGGTAGAAGAATAATTACCTGCTTTAGTGAACTGAAGTTTCCCACTAGAGGAAGTGACATCACTTGCACCAAGACTCATGATTTTTAATTTTTTTTTAAATTCAGTTACAGATCGTTATGCCTTTTTATAACCGAGGTAACAGAGTTGACCAGAGCGTAGGGGCAGACATAAGATGCATTTTTTTTAAATAACTGAATTTACAAATAATACAGATGTTTCATGCAAATGTTTATTTAACTTACTAGAGTAAACACACACAACAAAAGATGTAAATCAGACTTAATAATTTCGTGAAGCTGAATGTATGATTCAGGAGGCAGAGACGGTCAAAAATAGATATAGTGGTATAGTCTTTAAGATAAAATGTTAAAGACAAAATCTCCCAAAACACACAAACATTATTTTAGATATAAGATCATACAATCAGTGTTATCATTAGTATATTTTCTTCATTCATTCATTTATTTTATTTTCAACTTAGTCCCTTTATTTATCAGGCGTCACCACAGTGGAATGAACCGCCAACTTATCCAGCATATGTATTGCGTAGCGGATGTGCCTTCCACGTGCAACCCATCACTGGGAAACATCCATGCACACTCATTCACGCACATACACTATGGACAATTTAGCTCACCCAATTCACCTATAGCGCATGTCTTGTGGGAGAAACCGGGACACCCGGAGGAGACCCACGCAAACACAGGGAGAACATGCAAACTCCACACTGAAATGCCAATTGACCCAGCCGAGGCTCGAACCAGCAACCTTCTTGCTGTGAGATGATTGTGTTACCCACTGCACCACCGTGACACTCCATTCAATTTTTTGTTTTTGAAAAATAATAAAGTTTAGATGCAATCAGTTCCAGAGTCACATGTGCAGTGGGTGTCTGAGATAATTCATTATTCAGCTTCAGAATCATGAAGATTTGTATTTTGCTGTGTGTTACCATTACCGAGTCTTTAAAAGTTTACTCAAATGTTCACATTAACATAAAAATAGTTACTACAGGTATGTGTTTTTAAAGTAATAAAAATAAACCCCCTATGTTTAAAAAGTTAAAAAGTGATAGTTCACACAGAATCCAAATGTACTCACTCTCGAGTGGTTTTAAACCTTCGTGAGTTTCTTGCTTCTGTTAAACACAAAATAAGATATTGTGAAGATGCTGAATACCTGTCAACATCGACTTTCATAATAAGAAAAACAAATGCTATGGAAGTTTACAAATGAGCAATTACAGCGCTATGGATGTGAAATTTGCAGTAAAAACTAAAAAAAAAAAAATCCTCTAGAAAGTATACGTTAACACTATATTGAAGCAACTGTTCCTATTTTCCAAAGTAACTAACCACAGAGTTATAGGATCAGAAAAATATCAATCTGTGAACATTTTTTATATTTTAAATGAGGAAAATAAACAATGTTATCGATGTAACAGAAAAGTCTGTGAGTTCACAGTCTACAACATACTTTGTAAAATTCGGTGAACTAAACTGCACAACCCAAAAGACATAATGCTAATCAAAAAGATAAGAGTCGGCTCTCTATAGAACAAAAATCATTGATTTTATTTCATTTGACATTTTTGCATTTATGAGGGAAAGCTTTGTTGTGACAGATGTGAAATTGCCACTTGTGTGACTTTGGTAAATCAAATATATAGTTAACACAGACAATTTTGAGCATTTTTAAAGTACTGTACTCTCTCAGAAATAAAGGTACGTGAGCTGTCACTGGGATGGTACCTTTTCAAAAGGTACACATTTGTACCTAAATGGTCTATATTAATACCTCAAGGGTACATATTACTACCTAAAAAGTACAAAAGTTGTCCTCTTAAAATTTTGAGGTACTACTATATACTTTTGAGGTACAAATGTGTACCTTTTGAAAAGGTACCACCCCAGTGACAGCTTACGTACCTTTATTTCTGAGAGTGTAAAATACTTGCTTACCCCAAAAAATATAGAAACGGTTTCTCTATTTTAGTGAAAACTTTTTTTTTTTTTTTACCGTGGTAAGTTTGACATTTTGCATGGAATTGCTCAGTTACAGTACATGCGTTTAGCTTTCTTCCGAATATCTTCTTTTGTGTTCAACAGAAGAAAGAAACTCTAAAGGGAGAGTAATTAAAGACAGAATTGTCCTTTTTGAGTGAACTATCCCTTTAAAATATTGGTAGCATCATTTTGTGTTCAGTATTGCCATACATAATGTTACACCCCTAATAAAAGGTCAAACGAGATAAGGTCAAACTCTGCAACGTGAGCGAGGGCTTTATTACAGCCATTTTGTGAGATTACGCAGGCACATTGGCTTGGCAAAAGTAGTGATTACGAAGCAGCCTTCCCGTGTCTTGCTTCCATATGGGTCTTTACAGCTTCACTGAAGCCATTAATTTAGGAGGATCAGTGCGAGAAATATCAGTACCCACCAAAATTTGCTCGGACTCACAGGCGCTATCGAATGGCACCAAACGGCATGCAAGGAAGACTTCCAAAAGACTCCATGACCGATTTACGACTGCTCCCGTTACAGCCGGACTTGTATTTACGGTTAAATCCCCCGGTAGCCCGGCAAGTCGGAGCAGTTCTCCGGAGATTACATCCGTGTTCGCACTCTTACCTGTCAGTATTTCTGACAAGCTTATACCTCTGAGCTCTCGGAATAAACTCCTACACCTTCGCTGTGAAATCTACTTTAGCAAACTCCATTTCACACCTCAACTGTAGACCGGTTTCATAACTTAATGTCAAACGGTGGTAAATAAACATGTAGGATGTTGCTTATTGAGTCGACACTTAAGCCTTCTGAAGAAAAAAAAAAAGATGACGATTTTGGGCTGCTTTGGTAAACATGACCATGGACACACTGGTTTGGCAAAGAAAAGAGTTCATATATGCAGGTAATTATAATATTTGAATCTTGAAGGGTTAAAAAACAACACTGAAAATATGGGTTCGAAGTTATTGCTATTTTTATTGATAGCTAATATCATTTGGTATGCAGGGGCAGATTTAATTATTTGGGGGTCCAAAGCAATTCCAGTGATGGGGCCCTACAGTCCAACAATACACCCCCTTAATCTTAAAAAAAAAACAGCTTATTATATCACTCAATTTTGTTTGTCAATGTTTTATCTATTAATCTATTTAACTTTATTTTAAATTATTTATAAACTAAAAATAATAATAAATAATAAAAAAAAAAAGTTTTTTAAACTAATCTTTTCTTTGGACTGGACTGCTCCGTGACTGAGGGAGTAAGATACTGTACATTTGCGTAGACATATTAATTATATTAAAATTTCATTTGTTAGACCCTCACCCTACAAAATAGGATAGGAAATGGAAGAAAAAGGACAATGTTTTTATTTTTCTTATTTGTTTTATTTTGACCAGCGTAAAAGCAATTTTTATTTTTTAAAGACCATTTTGAGGTTAAAATTATTAGCCCCTTTAAGCTATTTTTTTCCCAAAAGTCTACAGAACAAACCATCATTATACAATAACTTGCGTAATTCCCCTAATCTCCTAGTTAACCTAATTAACCTACAGTAGTTAAGCCTTTAAATGTCACTTTAAGCTGTATAGAAGTGTCTTGAAAAATATTTAGTAAAATATTATTTACTGTCATCATGACAACGATAAAATAAATCAGTTATTAGAAATGAGTTATTAAAACCATTAAAAACATATATATATATACTTTGCTTATTGGTTAAATACACCCCTGCTGGTATGGACACCAGTCTGGTTATTGTTATAAGTTGATAGTTATTGTTCTTGATGTGGAAGCTCCTATACACAATTATTATTATTATTATTATTTTTTTTTTTGGGTCGGTTTAGGTACATTTAATCCTTGTTTAAAATTTTGTAAAATAGTACTTTACGTCTGTAGTTACCAAAAATGTATTTGTTTCTAGGAATTTTATCACTTTAAATGGCAACTTTTTTTACATAAAGGCAATGCGGTTTTATGAGAAAGAAAAGCTAAATAATTAAATTGTAAAATCACAAAGTAAATTCTAAGTAGATTTTATTATTACTTTAATGCCTGTATTATAGGAATAACATTAATGTTGATCATATAATTATAATCAATAAATACAATATACTTTTTTTTCGATGCAGCTACAACTTACACACACATACACATCTCTCATTATATACATACAGGTGTGGCCTTACAGATCTGAAAATATTATTTATTGTCTCCAAAACATGATCTCATTTCATAATACAGATGCATAATGCATAATGACTAACAATGACTTTGTGGATATTTTATTCATTTTATGGGAATTGCAATGGCCGATTCAACAAAAAAAACAACTGAAACTTTCTTAAATATGCCAACTGTTCTAATAAATTTGGCCATTACTATACAAAACAGATTATGCCAACACAGCCACATAATTGTAACTAGAGAATTATAATTACATAATTTTTATTCATTTGACCTGCAGTGCTAAAAAGCAGAAAACATGAAAAAAAGCTATTTGCTCAACTTGACAAACCTTATTTCAGTGCCAACATATTACAAATGGTACATTTTTAAGTTACAAAAGTTACAATGTGACTTAGCTGAAACTTTGAAGCCTCTTTGATTTAAATTTCAATAAAAAAAACATACTCCGGCCACTTTATTAGGTACAATCAACTGCCCATGACAGCAACTCAATGCATTTAGGCATAGAGACATGATTAAGACCAGATCAAACCGAGCATCAGAATGTGGAAGAAAGGTGATTTAAGTGACTTTGAATGTGGCATGGTTGATGTTGCAACACTGGCAGGTTTGAGTATATCAGAAACTGCTGATCTACGGGGTTTTCATGCACAACCATCTCTAGGGTTTACAGAAAATGGTGCAAAAAGAGAAAACATCCAGTGAGCGCAAATGCCTTGTTGATTTCAGAAGTCAAAGGTGAATGACAAGAATGGTTTGAGCTAAGGCAACAGTGACTCAAATAACCACCTAATAAAGTGGCCGGCGAGTGTATTTATTTTGGTCAATTTCTTTGCTGTTGATTTAGCCAAAATAATAATAAAAAAATATTACATGACAGCTACAAAAAAGTGCAAGTAACAGGGAGCTATGCAAAGAAATTCATGTTATTTTTCATTCGACATTTCACATTACCCTGATAATATAAATTGTACAGAAAAGAATGGATTTAATTAGACAAATGCAAAATAGAAGCAGACTACATTAGTACAATCAGACTTCTGAATCCACTGTATATTCTTGAGCAATTGAAATAACTGTCAGAAAAGTGTGCCTGTCGTCTTTACTCTCTCATCCAGCAGAGACTAATCTCAGTCTATTGGTAATTACCAATCAGTATGCGAGTCTTTGAAGGAATCGTCTCCAGGCAACCATATAGATCAGCCAGGCTCTCCTCCATTCATCACACTAGAATGAAAGGTACGTCTCCTCCCAGAAAAGATTACTGATACTGTAGCTAATCACATATTTGCTCCACATACATTTCAATATGAAATTGTATTTATTTGATCTCTCGGAGATTGTACAGGATTAATACAAAGGTATTAAATAGCTCAAAAAAATGCTTACATAACAGCAAAATGAAACACCACAATATGTTACATTTATAAAATGCAAAATTGTAAACGAAGGCAAAAAATGGGGTTACTGTCACGTGATAAATTGTAAAAATAAAATTATAAAATAAAATTAATGGAAATAATGTTTTGTTTTAAATAATTCAGTTGATCAGGTTTCTTGGTCAATACTGGGAAGATAACAAAAATAAAAAATATATAATAAGTGATATTAAATCGCAAAAATGCTTAGAAAAGAGCAAAACATGAATGATTATTTTTTTTTTTAAATGCTAAATTTCAAAATGAGGCAAAAATGTGGGCACGACAAGATGATAAATTATATTTAAAAAGATAAACAAATAATATTAAGGTATAAAACAAATAATTAATTGAAATAATAAATTATTTAAATAATTTATAATCAAATAATCAAAAAAAAAGATAGATGATCTTATAATAAATAATAAAAATACAGAACATATAAATATTTCTTTTAGATATGAACTGTGATCTTGGTCTCAGCATATAAATGCAGATGTTCCTAGAAGGAGTATTACATTAACAAACATGGCAAAGCATCTATTTTTTTTAAAGAAAACAGAAGGAAAATGGACAAACGGTTATGCATTGAATTCAGAGAAAAATATTTAAACCTGAAATCATCAAATGACGTATAATAACTAGCAGCAATAATTATCTACTGCAAAAACGATGTATTTAACCAAACTGCCGTTATTCATCAAAACAATGACATCTCTCAGGGCTTATGCAAAACAACAAAACGCATCTCATCTATCTAAAGGCCTTTTTACATACACAAACACAGCATCATTGACTGACGTGTGCAGAAGGAAAAAACAGCATGGGGATAATTCAGAATTCAAGGATTTCTCTTAGAGGTCCAACATTCCAGGTCACTACTGCATTACAGGACTTCAATACTGTGCTCCATTTGAATCTCACTTCTGAACATCTAAGCAAAGTTATCAGCTACAAGAAAGCCAGCATTTTTTTGCATAAAATCTACATAGAAAAGACAATTAGTTTGACAAAGAAGTAAAAAATAAACAAAACCCATTACAATATAAGGCAATGGAGCTGAGTCACCAATAAGTGTAAAAAAGGGTAAAAGTGTAGCCATTTCCAACCAGATAATCTTTTTTTTCATCTGTTAAAGATTTTCATTTCTGTTAACTATTAAAAGTGAGCCTATTATGGATGTTATATGTAAAGTAACTTGTTATACAGCTCTAATATAGCTGAAGAAAAACTAATCAGCATATGTAAGAAAAGCACAGATTCTGAACTGATTGTGAAATGCCTGAAACAAATGATCAATGATTCCAGTCTTCCTGAACAAACACTGTATGTAAATGTAAAATATATTTGAATAACCAGATTTTCGCTGGCTGTCCACAAACAAAATCTGCTTTGACCCTCGAATACTTTATTTATGGAGGCCTGGTAGGGTTTGGAACAAATACTTGCACAGGAAATACTGTTTTCTGTGCAAATTCTCATCCAATCAAGCAGGACTCAAGCCACTTAGAGAAGAGTAGAGTCATCGGACCAATTAAAGTAGAGTAGGATCATCTGACCAATTAGAACAGAATGGCGCAATCCAACCAATCGGATTAAAGCAGGATCATATGACTAATCAGAGAAGCGTATAATCATTTGACCAATCAAAAAGGAGTAGGGTCTTCTGATCAATCAAATCAGAGTAGGATCATTTGACCAATTAGAGAAGAGTAGAGTAATTTGACCAATCAGAGCACAGTAGGGTCATCTGACAAATCAGATCAAAGCAGGATCATTTGACCAATCCGAAAAGTGTAGGTTAATCTGACCAATGAGACAAGAGTAGGGGGATGATCACACCAAATGCGTTATTTGCGTTGAGAGGCACCTTTTTTGAATGATTTACAAACGGCCACGAGCGTTTTGCGCGCTGCTTATGCACACGGCACGCCCCGTGTTTTAACCTCCTGCTGCACCTTATGGATTCGCCGTTGTGCGCTGTGCACTCGCAGTTGAAATAAGTCAATTTAGCGCGGAAAAAGCAGGTTATGTCAGTCATGTCTTTTTCAATCTCCATTAAAATGAAAGCAGAGGTGGGGTTTCCGTTGAGGTGACAGCAGTGTTTGTGTTGTCAAGACAACTACGGAGACTTTTGAAGATGGAGGAGAGACTTGTGGTTGCTGTTTTGAGTTCCAGTGCAGCACAAATCTTGAATTTCACTATATTATTAAATATTAAAATGATACCAATATCAACAGCAACACTTTCGCATAATACTCAGCTGATTCAGTCGTTGCCTAGTGACATAAAAGGCGCACATCCTTCTTTTTTTCTTGTCAACAAAAAAGGCAGTGTGGTGCGCCTCGCGTTTTAGAATGGAAAAGTGCATTCGGTGTGATCGGCCCCTAGGATCATCCGATCAATTAAAGCAGAGTAGGGTCATCAGCCCAATTAGAGCAGAGTCGCACAATCTAACCAATAGGAGCAAAGCAGGATCATCTGACCAATCAGAGAAGCATAGCGTCATTGGACCAATCAGAGCAAAGTAGGGTCATCTGACCAATCGGATCAGAGAAGGGGCATTTAACCATTTACAGAAGAATAGTGTCATCTAAACAATAAGTACAGAGAAGGGTCATATGTCTAATCAGAGCAACGTAGGGTCTTTTGACCAATCAGGGCAAAGTATAGTTATCTAAGCAATCAAACAGAGTAGGCTCAACTGACCAGTTAAAGAAGAATAGGGTAATCTAAATAGTATGAACAGAGAAGGTTCATCTGACCAATCAGAGCAGAGTAGGGCCAACTAATCAATCAGAGCAGAGTGAAAGGTAGTTTGCTGTCAGAAAGGAGGGCTTTACAAAGACTGGATTCTTGAACAAATTGTTTCAGACATTTTGAGAAAAGAGCTGCTGTTGATGTATGAACTTTTTAAATGACGTGAAGATTAGCCTAATGAAGAAGCAAAAAAAGAACCTTTAAAATGGCACAGTTGGGCACTTTTAAAATGACGATTCTAATTAAGCAAATTGCAAGTGGATTTTTCTACACTGTAGCCAACAGACTTTAGGCAACCAACAATTTTTGCAGTCCCGCATGGTGACGTCAGCGGCTAAGAAATGACACACTTCAGCTTGAAATAAAGGCATAGTTCTATGACAACAACCATGATAAGATCAGAAACACTACTCCATGAACATGGGCCATCTTGCTTGCGTCTGAACTGAAGTATCCCCTCGAGTTCAGACCTGTGATGGAGACGAACAGAAAGACATCACTAACAGGATTATATGAAGCAGGCCATTACAAATGTCAAGCAATTGCCTTGTTAGCAATTCAACTTTATGTGTACAAGCGCCCCCCAAAGAAAGAAAAAAATCAGCATGCAGCCCCTTTAATGAGCTGACATGAAGCCTTACTTGACATCTTTGGTATTCGTATAGGGCTGCTGCTGCTGCCGTCTCCTCCGTCACTCAGGGCTTTGATCTGAACGAGCAGGTCTTCCTCTGAAGGCAGCTGAAGCTCCACAGACGTCCTGTTGGTCTCCACTACACTGCTTCCCCTGTGCCAGTTCTGACGATACACAACCTGCGCCGGAGAAAGTGGGTCAGTTGGATGCTAGTCTGCACATTTTATAGCCAAAACATGCACAAATAAATGAAGTTCTTAGAACAACAAGGATATTTAATGATGCACAGAGGCCTCTGAAAATATATACCTTAAAAGTAAAGGTCCTTTTATGGTAATGATTTATCATACATGTAATATTTCAGTTTTATATAATGTTCTTTATAGGTGAACTATGTTCTTTAGATTATTACAATTTTCCGAAATATTATGAAGAATTTTTTTAGGGAACTAAACTCCATTTGACAAGGAAAGGAAAGGAAAGGAAAGGAAAAGAAAAGAAAAGAAAAGAAAAGAAAAGAAAAGAAAAGAAAAGA
>CAIGQQ010033975.1:3681276-3720933 GCA_903798035.1 Danio albolineatus | reverse complement strand
TATATATATATATATATATATTATAATATGTAGTTTACATATATCATATACGGTATATGTAAACCTTTTTTTACATGCAGAACATTTCTGACCTACAAAGTTTCTGCTTTACAGAATGTCCTGTGTCATTCTTTCATTCATTTTCCTTCAGCTTAATCTCTATTTCAGAGGTCGCCACAGGCCACACACATAAACCGCCAACTATACCAGCATAGTGCATGTTTTTGGACTGTGGGGGAAACCGGAGCACCTGGAGGAAACCCACGCCAACACAGTAACAACATGCAAACTCCACACAGAAATGCCAACAGGCCCAGCCTTGTCTTGAACCAGCGACCTTCTTGCTGTGAGGCCCACTGAGCCACTGTGCTGTTGCTATTTTGGTGCTAAAAAGCAAATGAATTATGTGAGGGAGTGAACTGTCCAAAATAATCAAATGCACAGAGCAAACAAATTCAGACCTTTCTGCAAACCTGCTTGACCATTACTATCAGCTATTTAAACTCAATCTGTGAGTCTAAATAGCTGATAATAAACAGACATGACTTGAATGCTGAAATTTGATCAGAGAAAAAAATTCTTAGGCATATAAATGTAAACCCTCCAGCCACATAAGGATTTACCAGTAATATTTTACTGGAAAACATTGTTTTTTGAAGTAAAAAGGCTAACTGAAATGCCTGTAATAATCGTGATAATTAAGGTACGCAAAATTAATTTAGTAACTAAAAAACTACATATAATCTATTGCTATAATTAAATATACAGTGCTATCCAAAACGGTTTGCATTTATACTAAGAAGTTCAAAGGAAGCTGCGTGAGCATATCTCGAAAGGCTTCACTTGCACTTCAAAACAGAAAGAAAGAAAGAAATGAAATGAAATGAAAAAAAAACTGTATATAATGCATCATTCAAAGGTAACGTTCTCAGTCATTTATCTCAGAGCTGTTTTATGTGAAACAGCAGCTTATGTGGTGCACTGATACAGCATGTTTATCAGCAAAGCAGCAGAAGAGCGAGAGCCAAAAAACAGATTACCTTGTAGCCGGTTACTTCTGATTCATTGTCCATCGCCTTCACATGTTCCCAGTTCAGAAACACCTTTGAGTTCGTCAGGTTCCACTCGATGTTCCCCGGAGGCTGACTTGGAGCTAAAAGACATAAATCATATTCTCATTTACATCAAAAACGGGTACTATGACTGAACATCTTGTTCAGGGTATATTTGTTGTCCTGTCCAATCTTTACAATTAGCTCTGCAGTAGTTTAAGTATCACTTATATTTGAAGACTTTCAGTCGGTGGAACAAATTCAGTTCAACTTAGCTTTAACTTTTAAGCCTGTTAGCATTCTTAGCGTTTGGTGCTTAAATAATACATTTAGGCCCACCCTTACCCCTACCCCTTCGTTTTGCGCATTCAAGTGACGGGATAGGGGTGTCCCAATTCTCTTTAGCTTGAAGGCGTAGAGAGGAAGGACCACACTAGAAACCAAGGGGTACGAAAATTTCCCAGAATACATACACCATCTACAACAGCAGTGTGGCTGCACACAGTAAGAAGATTTACAAATTATTAATATTTTTTTGCCATTATTACTAATATTTCCAACAAACAAGCATTTATGTTTTACCCTAAAGGTTAAAAAAACAAACAAAAAACAACAACAACAACAACAACAACAACAAAAAAACACTAAAATAAAAAAAATCTATAATCAATAATAATAACTCTTGTATAGCAGTCCCACAACATTCTTTCACCCGACACTCGAATACCCTGTCAGAAAAGTCTAGTGGCTAGGAATGAGCTTTTTACAGTGTCTGGGATAATGTTAATGTTGTTTTTGTGTGTTTACATAGATGAATATGGCCACGGTGTAAAGGTACATTACAGTTACGAGCTTATTGCTGCATTATACTGTAATGATAACATGATATATGCCTTCAGTGATTTCCTGAAGATAAATAACGCAAGTAATGCAACAGGAATCACTACAGCAGCCATCGTCGTCGATCTCATATGAAGCAAGAGATTACGATAGCATATGATGACGTGTTTAGGTGCAGTAGTGCTGTCCCATTTCTTAGGGGTACATTTTGAAGCCCTTCCCCTTAACACTTTGTTTCAAGGTACAAAAATAGGATTGGGATTGGGCCTTAGTCCTGATCACCTTAGCGTTCACACTGGCATTTTTAGAACCAAACCTAAAGATGCAATACATAAATAAAAATAAAGTTAGCAAAACGCTCCGGTTACTAAAGTAACCCTCGTTCCCCGAGGGGGGGAACGGAAATGCTATGTGGAAAAATTCCACTATGGGGATTTCGTTCAGAAAGCCAATCATCTGAAAGAGTATGTAAACGGGCCAATGAAATGCCAATGAGTTGGCAGCTTCAGCTTGCGCAGCTGATGCTCGTTGCAATCAATTTGGCAATAAAAGCACAGCGATAGCAGAGCTGAGCATCCATTTTGAGCTGAAGAGACTTTCACCCCAGCAGCTAAGGGGCATTCATTGTGGCGACGGAACATAGCATTTCCGTTCCCCCCCTCGGGGAACGAGGGTTACTTTAGTAACAGGAGCGTTCCCCTTCGGGAGGGGAACTTCAATGCTATGTGGAAAAATTCCACTATGGGGAAATGTATGGAAAACGCCACAATGAATGGACCTTACCTTGCCCCCGATGAGAGGTTAGCCAGGCTGAGTAGAGCGTGAGCGCACCTGCATCACCGGAGGCGCGGTCTTCCAACGTGTTCCCTGGACCTTACTTATCCCACTTCAACAGAAGATTTACGGATTTAGATATATTTTTCGGGAGTCGCAAGACATCTAGTAATTTCTAGGAATTGATACGACAGTACGTTGGGAAAGCGTGCAGTCCCGATAGGGAGGACGCTGCGGAGGCCACCTGCTGCCCGAGTGGGGAGACTGGTGGCAAGAAAACATAAGGACTAGCCCTGAAAAGGGGAGTACGCATATGAATATAAGATTGTTAGCTGTGAGGGAAGACACGGGTCCTGCCTGAGAAGGGGGACAGCATCGTGGTTAAATATGCATATGGGATCACCAGCGGGGATCGCACATAGCGGGCACCTATACCCAGAACGCGGGCTGACCAGCGGGCAGACCTACAACGTAACGGGCCAGCGTCTGACTCCTCCGCTGAGTCAGATGCTGGGGGCCTCGGAGGAATCTCTGCAGGGCTCACCTAAGCGGGGAACTTTACTGACAGAGTAAAAAAGGCGCACGTACCTCCGTGTTAAGGAGAATGGCGCAGCAAGCGTGTCACAACACCTCACCGAGTGTTTCCCCAATCACCAAAGGTTACCTAATACCCTTGAGGAAACCGGCTCCACTCGCAGATTGTAGAATCTTGCAAATGTGTTAGGTGTCGCCCAGCCCGCAGCTCTACAGATGTCTGTTAGAGAGGCGCCGCGTGCACGCGCCCAAGAGGAAGCAATGCTCCTTGTGGAGTGCGCTCGCACCCCTGGGGGACACGGCTCGCCCTGGCTTTGGTAAGCGAGGGAGATGGCATCCACTATCCAGTGGGCCAACCTCTGTTTTGATACGGCACTTCCCTTCTGTTGACCACCATAACAGACGAAGAGCTGCTCAGATGATCTAAAGCTCTGAGTGCGTTCCACGTAAATTCGCAAGGCGCGAACTGGACACAGCAGATGAAGGGCTGGGTCTGCCTCCTCCGTGGGCAGCGCTTGCAGGCTCACTACCTGATCCTTAAACGGTGTGGTAGGAACCTTGGGCACATAGCCGGGCCGGGGTCTCAGGACAACGTGAGAGTTAGCCGGTCCGAATTCCAGGCACGAGTCACTGACCGAAAATGCCTCCAGGTCCCCGACCCTCTTGATCGATGCCAACGCGACCAGCAGAGCTGTCTTCAGGGACAGAAATCTTAAAGATACTGATTCGAGTGGTTCGAATAGATCTCCGCGCAAACTCGTGAGAACGAGGGCGAGATCCCAAGAGGGCATGAGAGGGGGGCGGGGTGGATTTAATCGCCTAGCACCTCTGAGGAACCGGATGATGAGGTTATGCCTTCCCACGGAGCCGCCATCTATTGCATCATGATGAGCGGAGATAGCGGCCACGTAAACTTTCAGTGTGGAGGGCGACAGCCTGCTCTCCAGCTTCTCCTGAAGAAAAGAAAGCACAACGCTGATCTGGCAGTTTCGGGGGTCTTCTCTGCGAGAGACGCACCACTCAGTGAATAGACTCCACTTCAGGGCGTAGGCGCGCCTCGTAGAGGGGGCTCTAGCCTGAGTGATGGTATTAACCACTGAAGCCGGTAGGTTACCTAAGTCTTCCTCGCGTCTAAGGACCACACGTGGAGATTCCAAAGATCTGGGCGAGGGTGCCAGATGGTGCCCTGTCCCTGAGAGAGTAGGTCCTCTCTCAAAGGGATCTGCCAGGGGGGGGGCCGTCGCGAGGAGGGAGAGTTCTGATATCCAGGTCCGGTTGGGCCAGAGAGGCGCAACTAGCAAGACCTGCTCCTCGTCCTCCCTGACCTTGCACAGTAACTGCGCGAGCAGGCTCACTGGGGGAAACGCATACTTGCGCATGCCCCGAGGCCAGCTGTGGGCCAGTGCATCCGTGCCGAGGGAGCCCTCGGTCAGGGAAAAAAACAACTGGCAATGAGCATTCTTGGAGGAAGCAAACAGATCGATCTGGGCCTCCCCGAAGTTCGCCCATATCAGCTGGACCGTCTCGGGGTGGAGTCTCCATTCTCCTGGACGTAGAGGCTGCCGTGAGAGCGCATCGGCTGCACGGTTGAGCTCGCCTGGAATTTGAACGGCGCGCAGCGATTTCAGCCGCGGATGACTCCAGAGGAGCAGACGGCGGGCGAGCTGAGACATGCGGCGAGAGCGGATACCCCCCATACGGTTGATATACGCTACCGCCGCCGTGCTGTCCGTCCTGACCAGCACGTGTTTGCGCTCCAGCACCGGAGAAAAACGGCGGAGAGCGAGAAACACTGCCAGCAGCTCTAGGCGATTGATGTGCCAATGCAGCTGGATACCTACCCACAGGCCATCTGCTGCATGCCCGCAACACACGGCCCCCCAGCCCGTGCTGGAGGCATCTGTTGAGACAACAACATGCCTGGACGCCTGTCCCAGAGGCACATCGGCCTGTAGAAACGAGGGGTCGTTCCAAGGGCTGAGGGCGCGGCGACACAGCGCAGTGACAGTCACCCGGTGTGTGCCCGCGTGCCATGCGTGTCTGGGGACTCGATCGTGAAGCCAGTGCTGAAGTGGTCTCATATGGAGTAATCCGAGCGGCGTGACGGCGGCTGCGGATGCCATATGCCCCAGGAGCCTCTGAAAAGATTTCAGGGGGACCACTATTTTGCTGTCGAACTCTCTCAGACAGTTCAGCATTAGCCGAGCGCGCTCCCCGGAGAGGCGCGCTGTCATGGTGACCGAGTCCAGCTCCAACCTGAGAAAAGAGATCCTCTGCACGGGGGTGAGTTTGCTCTTTTCTCGGTTGACCTGAAACCCCAATAGGTCGAGGTGCCGGAGCACCTTGTCCCTGTGCATAATCAACTGCTCCCCCGAGTGAGCTAAAATCAGCCAGTCGTCAAAATAGTTGAGTATGCGGATGCCCGCAAGCCGCAGGGGCGCTAGGGCACCCTCCGCGAGCTTGGTGAAGACCCGCGGAGACAAGGAGAGCCCGAAGGGGAGGACCTTGTACTGCCAAGCTCGATCCTCGAACGCAAACCGCAGAAACTGACGGTGACGTGGAAGAATGGAGACATGAAAGTACGCGTCCTTCAGGTCTATTGCTGCAAACCAATCCTGAGGACGAACGCACCGGAGGATGTGCCTCTGCGTGAGCATCTTGAACGGGAGTCTCTGAAGACAGCGGTTCAAAACGCGCAGATCTAGGATTGGCCGTGACCCACCGCTCTTTTTGGGCACGATGAAGTACGGGCTGTAAAACCCGCTCTCCATCTCGGCTGGAGGGACCGGCTCTATTGCATCCTTCGCCAGGAGGACAGCAATCTCCTCTCGCAAGACAGGGGCGGACAGGGGGCTGACCCTGGTAAAATACACACCCGTGAACTTGGGAGGCCGTTTCGCGATCTGAATCGCATAGCCGAGTCTGATTGTGCGTATGAGCCACCGCGAAGGGCTGGCCCGCGCTAACCAGGCAGGCAACGCCCTCGCTAATGGTCCCATCGCAACAATAAATGACGTACCTGCAGTGGGGCAGCGCGGAGTGGGAGTGCTGATCCGGGAAGCGCTGGGGTCCCGCGGAAGAGCCGGAGGCGAGAGATTCACTCTCAGCTCGCTCCCATTCTCCGGGAGGGGGGCTGGAGGAGTGGGAGAAAGGAGACCGTCCTCCCACCGCTCGTGAGCCGCTGGCGAGATGCACCGACTCTGCGAGCCAGAAGGCATAGCGTCCCGGACTGGCAGAGTTCGAGCTGTCACATCCAAGGAAGTGGAAAAAGTGCTCTTTCACTGAGCCCGGCCCTCCACCGGGGAAAGAGCAACTTCCCTCTTCTCCAGATGACCCGTCTCAGGGACGCTTCGTGATCCGTTTACCGGACTTAACGGCGCCCTGGACGGGGCGGGCGGCCCACTTACGAGGTGCTCAACGCTGCTGCTTCGCCGGAGGCGCAGACAGGGCGGGGCAGCACTCGCAGGCAGGCGCCCTCGGCGAGGAGCCGCAGATGTGGAAAGCTCGGTGGGCCGAGCGGTCATACATACCCGCCGATAGGAGACCTCATCTGACTGCTCTCTCACCGCCTCGAATTCCTGGGTGAATTCACAGACAGTGTCGCCGAACAGGCCAGCCTGGGATACGGGGGAGACAAGAAAGCAAACTTTGTCGACTCCGCGCATATCTTTTGCCAGGTTTAGCCCAAAGTGGCGCTCCTGGACCACTAATGTGGCCATCGTCCTTCCCAGGGCACACGCAGCAGACTTGAGGTCCGTGGAGCTCAGTCGGGTGCGGTGCGGGGCTGGTAACCAGCCTGGGTCGGAACCACCCTCATGCAGCTGGGTCAGCGCGTGCGCACATACCCAAGCGTGCAGGGTGGAGGCAGCCTGGCCCGCGGCTGTGAGGGCTCTGGCTCCGTGGAGGCAGAAAACCGACACGCCTTGGATGAGAGACAAGGCTGACTTCAGCAGAAAGAGGCACCACGCGGGCCCGCCATGGCACTCTCAATCTGGGAAATCAACTCGTACTCCCTGGCTGCTCCACCATAAGGGGTGGTGAGGGCGGAGGCGCACGCAGATCGGGCAGAGAAAGATGCCCTCTAAAACTGCGTGAGCCCACTGCGCACGTCCGGGAAGAAAGGGATGGGAGGCATTAATCCTCCACATACACCCATCTAGTCGGTCCGACCGCGGGGCTGGGGGATAAACCATCTCCAGGCCCACGGCCGAAACAGCCCAGGAAAGCGCGATTATCATGTCTGTTTCTAGATCCGACGCCACGCTCGCCACCCCGGAGGGAGGGAGCGGGTTCGCATCCTTCATCAGACAAGGATAACCCATCCTCCGATGCAGCGGTGGACGTCTGAGCCTCGGTGTCATCAAGTGAGAGGGCGGCCATCCGAGGATGGAGCGCTTCTCTCACTCAAAGCTTGGATGGAGCGCGTGGAGGAGCGAGAGGTCCACAGGCCCGAGGGCGGCGGATTTACTCCCACTGTAACCCTCAGATCTGCCCGAGTGCCCACCGCAGAGCGGGGGACAACTGGGGTGGTTGGCCCTTTTGCAAGAGCGAGCCGCGATCTTAACTGCGCAACAGACACGCCACCGCAGTGATGGCATGCACTGTCCGCGAGCACCGTATTAGCATGCTGGACCCCCAGACATGAAACGCAGTGCTCGTGCCCATCATCCGGGGACAGGAAACCACCGCATCCAGAAACGCACAGTCGGAGCGCCGTCTTGAAAAAGACGTGCTGCACGACCGTGTTGCTCTTTTTAGGATCGCAACAATACAAACCGCTCTGGAGGACCGGACCCAAAGAACGCCAGGCAAGGGAGGACCCAGCTCAACCGTCTGCCGCTGCGTGTCACACACTCTGGACCGGGAGACCGCTCTCGTTCACTCTCTCTGTGTAATACAGCTGGAGGAGCCCTCATGACTCTCTCAGAAGCTTCGTGAAAGACTCTGAAGCGAAAATGGATGCTCAGCTCTGCTATCGCTGTGCTTTTATTGCCAAATTGATTGCAACGAGCATCAGCTGCGCAAGCTGAAGCTGCCAACTCATTGGCATTTCATTGGCCCGTTTACATACTCTTTCAGATGATTGGCTTTCTGAACGAAATCCCCATAGTGGAATTTTTCCACATAGCATTGAAGTTCCCCTCCCGAAGGGGAACGAGGGTTGCCAAGTCTACACTTTTCCCACGGAATTCAACTACTTTGCCAGGGGATTTTTTTTTTTTGTATAGCGCTTTTGCAATGTAGATTGTGTCAAAGCAGCTTCACATAGAAGGTTAGAGTAAACTGAAAGTGTCAGTCCAGTTATTAGCTTTAACTTTTAAGCTTGTTAGCATTCTTAGTGTTTGGTACTCAAATAATACATTTAGGCCCAATCCCCATTCTACCCCTTAGCTCTCCACCTTACCCCTACCCCTCGTTTTGCACATTCAAGTGAAGGGATAGGGGTGTCCCATTTCTTTTTAGCTTGAAGGCGTAGAGGGGAAGGACCACACTAGAAACCAAGGGGTACGAAAATTTCCCAGAAAACATTCACCATCTACAACAGCAGTGTGGCTGCACACAGAAGTAAGGAGATGCACAAATTATTATTTTTTTTCCCCATAATTATGATTATTTACATATTTACATAAAAAAACGCTAAAATAAAAACCGCTAAATCTCATCTATAGAATCGATAATAATAACTCCTGTATAGCAGTCCCACAACATTCTGTCACTCGACACTCAAATACCCTGTCAGAAATGTCTAGTGGCTGGGAATGAGCTTTTCACAGTGTCTGGTATAATGTTAATGTTGTTTTTGTGTATTTACATAGATGAATATGGCCACGGTGTAAAGGTACATTACAGTTACGAGCTTATTGCCACATTATATTGTAATGATAACATGATATATGCCTTCAGTGATTTCCTGAAGATAAATAATGCAAGTAAAGTAACACAACAGGAATAACTAAAGCAGCCATCGTCGTCGATCTCACATGAAGCAAAAGATTGAGATAGCATATGTTGACGTGTGCAGGTGTTGTAGTACTGTCCCATTTCTTAGGGGTACATTTTAAAGCCCCTCCTCTTAACACTTTGTTTCAAGGACTGAGGGGAAGGAGTACGAAATAAAATTGGGATTGGGCCTTAGTCCTGATTCCCTTAGCGTTCACACTGGCATTTTTTAGAACCAAACCTAAAGAGTCAATACATAAATAAAAAAGTTAGTATAACAAGGGTTGCCAAGTCTACACTTTTCCCACGGAATTCAACTACTTTGCCGTGGGAAGTCTGTGGGTAAACATATTACATTAATCATATTTCTATGACTGTATTGAAATATTTTACTATGTTTACTGTCTTTTTTTCCTCAGAGTTTTTCTCATGCTTGAGTAAGCATGCTTGAGAAACTGTGTGTGGCCGCTTCCGTTTCCATGGTAACCAATTAGCAGGACTCTCCATGATGGTAAATAATAACTGTAAAACTATGAGTAATTTACAAAGAAAAGTCTGTCAATTTACAATTAATTCATATCTTTAATGTTTATTTCAGCTTTTAAAAATACATATCTTTAACTAAAGGTTCATTTCATAAGTTTGGGTTCATTTCCAGGTGACATATTTGAGTTTAGATATTATTCTGCTAGTTTTGGCATTGGGCTAGTTTTGTTGGGAAAATCTGACAAGCCTGGTTATAACATGTGACAGTATTTCCCAAACATATAAAACGATGATATATGCTTTGTTGCAAGCATGTATTGCATGTTCATGATAGATGTTTCCGTTGAGGACTCAAGAGGAGCTAATAACATGCCATGAATTCTTTATTGTACACAAATGAAGATTTTCCACAACAAGATGTGTTTAAAACTTGTTTCTAGTCATCATAAAATTCTGATAACAAGAAGCATTTTCTAGACAAGTAAGTCTAACCCTAACCCAAATGAAAAATAAATCTTTGCAATCTAAACTAAAACTAAAATGACAATATTGTACTAATTAAAGACGATCTTAAAAATCACTGACTACTCTTAAATAACTAGTTTGCAAATAACATAATACTTAATTTAGTAATGTGAATCATGAAATACAACAATTAAGCACATTATTTATGTGCTTTTAAGTCAAGAACACGGCGTTTGCAGACTGTAAAAAATATCCGTTAATTAACAGTTTCCATGATTCACAAGTGTTTTCTGTTTATTTATGGTCGAAAATTACATTATGGGAGTTTTATTATTGCTCGGCCCACTTTTCATGCTGAAAATTTAACTCTACAGTTTAACAAATGACTTTTTTTAACTTTTTAGAGATTTTTTAAATGTACATTTCTTTTAATATAAGTCTGTAAAATAACACAAAGGCAGCTTTTTTTCAAATTTGCAGCATCATCCCAGACAATATATCACTTTAAACTATTTAAAATATCAATAAATTAACTTTTTCAACCATTTTAAGATCAAAAGCTTACATTTCAAATACATTTCAAAAGCATGAATAAGCATGAAAAAAAACATGAATCACAAAATATGGAAAACAAGAAGGTCGCTGGTTCGAGCCTCAGCTGGGTAAGTTGGCATTTCAGTGTGAAGTTTGCATGTTCTCCCCGTGTTTATGTGGGTTTTCTCTGGGTGCTCTGGTTTCCCTCACAAGTACAAAGACATGTGCTATAATGTAGATGAATTGGGTAAGCTAAATTGTCCGTAGTGTATGTGTGTGTGTGAATGGGAGTGTACGAGTGTTTCTCTGTGATGGGTTTCAATTGGAATGGCTGCGTAAAACAGATATGCTGGAGAAGTTGGCGGATCATTCCACTGTAGCAACTCTGGGTTAATAAAGGGACTCTGCCAAAATTAAATAAATAAATGAATTACCGCCACTTTCTTTTTATGCATTCCTATCTTTTGGGAGCTTGACAGGGACTGGTTTCTATCCATTTGTTAAATACAACAAAAAAACAGGGCACACAACTTTTAAAACATCTTTTGTGTTGCATAGACAAAACAAGACATATAAGTTTGGCATGAAACAAGTGTGAGAAAATCATGCCAGAACTTTCTTTTAAGGGCAAATTATGCCTTAGAGGCCAACATTTCTGTTCATAACTTAAAAAATTTGGCAGTAGAGAATGAGCATGAATCCATTATGTGTGACAAGAAAAGAAAAGACAGATGAACTAAAAATTTATATCAATTGTAATGTACTCTAAAAATTGCTCTAAATTATGCTGGAAAAGAATTGCAGATTTCAGTATTCAGACATGCCAGATATTTTAATTCTGCTTGAATGTCAGCGTGCCCTTCTATACATGTATTTTCCAAACAGTAAAATACTGTAGTTGAACCTGATGTAGAGTCGCTTTGGATCAATTTTTATAAACGATGTGCTTGCCACTGATGTTCCCACACAAAAAAATCAGAAAATATTTTCCAATGATCTACTTTTCACTGTAATTTGTGAAATTTAAACCCAGTTTAACAGCTATTGAGCGGCGAATCAGTAAAAAAAACTGACCTCTTTTATCATTAAATCCCCTGGCTAGGACTTTGTGCACCGTGTATTCATGCTTTAAAAAAATTGAGCATAATAGCTAGCCTAATTTGAAGCAATTTAACTAATGATAGCCAGCCTAGCGAGTCTACAATACATGCTATTATGATAACTATACTTGATCATAACAGTGGTCTGCCACATCACAGTGTGCTTGGTCTGATAATCTACCGTACAAAGACAAGAACAATCGCCTATCAGCTCCGGCACAAAGAGAGAAATCTGTCAAGCTCTTTATTTTAAAGCGGTCTTTAATTGTACGCTCAGTCTATTAGCTGAAAATAGCCATAAGACTCCCTCCATAGTAATGTCATAGTTTATCTGATCAGTTCTTGCTCGGTTAAACACTGTGTTTTGTTCTTGATTATTGGCATCAGATAATGAGCCCATTTAGCCATGGTAGTTTAACCGAGGCCTTCTTAATCTTTTATTGTTGAGAACACCCCACTAAGAGTTTAACAGGGTCGGATTATGATCCTTTCAGGACCCCGATCTCACATCTTTCAAGTTCGACCCTACTTATCCAGTGGCTTTCACCCTGTTCTACAAGTTTTAACAACATTATATGTATATGTTTATACTCCAGGGGTGGCAAATTCTTAATTCTGATTGGCTGATGAACATTATAATTATTTTCAGTGAATTTTTAATTTTAAAGGCCATTACAGACGACAGTAGCAAATACTTGAAAATAAGAAACTATTTATTTGCAATAAAAACACATTTTATGATGTATGAAAAGCTTGTGTTCGCATTCAGCACTGCTCTGATGATTTAACAATACAATATTTTTGCATTTGCCACAGCGGAATGAACCGCCAACTTATCCAGCTTATGTTTTACGCAGTGGACGCCCTTCCAGCTGCATTCAATCTCTGGGAAACACCCATACACACTCATTCACCCGGAGGAATCCCACGCAACCATATAAACTATTACTAATTGTAAACTATCACTATTAGCAGAGATGCAAACTCCACACAGAAATGCCAACTGACCCAGCCAGGGCTTGAACTAGCGGCCTTCTTGCTGTGAGGCAAACGTGCTTACTCACTATACGGCACTGTGGCGCCCACTGAGGTAATAATGATGCTTTTCTTGAAGCAGATAAACTTTCACTATTAGCAGTGATGCTGATACTGAACACAGCTGAGAGATGCACAGTGGTTTATAAATGCTTAATCTTGCTGTCTAATAATTGTTCATGCCTCCAGAAGAACATGGCTTGGCATGAGCAATTAAGACCTTGTGTGTGCATTATTTCCGTTATGTACTATTCTTTACATACATGTTCAGACTGATGACAAAATCTTAATTAATACTTTGTGTTTTTGATGCCTCTTAAGATTAGCAATGATGCATTTATTAAAAAAAAAAAATATATATATATAATAAATAATAAATATTTATGTGTATATAATTATATATAAATTATTATATTATTATATTAACTATTGATTATTATATTAATTATTGATTATTATATTATTATATTAATTATTCATTATTATTTAATTATATTAATTATTGATTATTACATTATTATATAAATAATTATTACATTAGATTTTTATAAGAACACTAATAATCATTCATATTTACCAAGCACTAAATCAGCACAAAGAATTTACTCGAAGCATTTGAGCAGAATGTATTGTCAGTACCCGTGTGTGTGTGTGTGTGTGTGTGTGTGTGTGTGCATTTGAATGTGTGTGGTGTACATGGGGGAAATAAGTATTCAACACGTCACCATTTTTCTTAGAAAACATACTTCTAAAGATGCTGATGACTTAAATTTTCACAAGATGTTGATAACAACTAAAGAAATCTATATATGAAAAGAAAACAACTCTAATTCATTTACAAACTATGTTATGTGTAATTAAATGGAATGATGCAGGGAAAAAGTATTGAACACATGAAGAAAGGAAGGTGTAGAAAGGCAGTGAAAGTCCAGACAGCAGCTGAAATCTTCCAGTAGTTCTTCAGCAACCCTCAGCCCTTCACCAGAGTAAATTAATATTGGCTGCTTCAGTCCAATATCTATATAAATAGGATGATGAAGATGAAACCAGTGTGGACATTTCAGCAAAACAATGATCTAAAACCCAACCAAGAAAACTTTCAAATGCTTTCAGAAAGCGAAAATCAAGCTGTAGAATGGCCCAGCCAATCACCTGACTCGAATCCAATAGATTACGAAATATAAAATAAATATTGGATAGACGAGACCCATAGAACCATTAAGATTTTTACACTCTGCTGAAATATGTGAAAAACTCACACCTGAGCAATGCATGTGACTTCATTCGACATATGAGAGCAAAAGATGGCAGCTTAAAGACGACTCTTCAAGTCAACGGCACCTTTAGAAAGAAAATTGGTGACGCGTTGAATACTTATTTCCCACTATATAGCATTGTAAGCTACAGTGTGCTTTAGCAGTGCTTTTTGCTTGGGCCTGAGGGCCTGTAGATGTCAGTTTACGCTGTATGTGCAGCCAGAGGCCCGTAACTATTGCTCTATATGTATTGAAGAGTATGCCGATCAGCTTCTATTTATAGATTTGGTCAGTCAGCCTCAGGCTTTGGAGGCCCCTGGAAGTCCAAGGCCCCAGGGCATCACTGCCGACTCCACTGCCTCTAAACACTACACCACATTAGTTTTGTTACAACTGGCCTTTTCACCATGTACAAATATCCCTCTCTATACTACCAAGACACACACAAAAACAAACTACAAGCATAATAAATACAAAATTCCAAAAATGCTGTTAAAAAAAGTTTTGGATTGGGTTTGCCATACCACCGCAGGGCAAGTCAACTTCCCTCATTGCATTTCTTGTCAACTACTGTACTTGTGTGTATTGTTAGAGCAAAAAGCAGTCCAGACTTACGGGGCTTTTTGGTGGTGATGCTGATGGGGGTGCTGGAGGGTCCGGTGCCTGCGCTGTTGTGTGCTCTGACCGACACCAGATAGACTGTACTTCCCTTCAGACCTGTGATATTGACTGAACTTTCAGTGACTCGAACTCTCTCTGCATCGCTCTCTGGTGACCCCTCCTCCAACCACTGCACCTGGAATGGTGAAGGGGACATTTAAAGAGCCTATTAATACGGTCCTATTCCACATATACATCAAGTGTCTATTAAATCTATTATAATTTGGGTCCCACTTTATATTGTCGCTTATACCTGTGAACTTACATGGTAATTAGATGTGTAAGTAGTATGTAACTACAGTGTATGTACAAACTGATACATAGTATTTACTTGTGTAATATTGGTGTAACTACACTCATGTAACAACCCACTGAATAGTATTTGTAAGTACAAATGTGTAACAGGACATTGGTAACAACACTAGGAAATTACACATCTTTAACAAGAATTATGTAAGTGCATTGTGTAACAACAATATGTACTTGCAGATGTTTTCCTACTTCTACACCTGTTTGCAGATCATGCACTTGTGAACACTGTATGGCAGAACTAATGCTGCTTTAGAAGGTTTCACCTTTGATACCAGTGTAATTACATGGTAAATCCACAGGAACTGTCCACTCAATATAAAGTGAAAAATGGTCTCAAATTACTGTTCATACATTCATTCATTTTCTTTTCGGCTTAGATGGGTTGCAGCCGGAAGGGCATTCGCTGTGTAAAACATATGCTGGATAAGTTGGCGGTTCATTCCGCTGTGGCGACCCCAGGTTAATAAAGGGACAAGGCCGAAACAAAAATGAATTTTATTTTACACTTTATATTGTGGACCGTTCCTGTGGAGTTACCATGTAACTACACTGTTATTAAAGTGTTGCATAGAAGATATTTCTACAAGTTACACAGTAATTTGTGACCATTTTACACTTTATATTAAGTGGACAGTTCCTGTGGATTTACCATGTAATTACACTGGTATCACAAGGTGAAACCTTCTAATGCAGCATTAGTTTGGCTCCTAAACTTTAAAATAGCCTTTCCAATAATGTCCGAGGTTCTGACACACTGTCTCAGTTCAAAACTAAATCTTTTTAGTAAAACTTTACACAGTAAAATGCATTAACCACTTGTAGGAAACACTCCTCCTTAACTCCGCTTAATTTTTGCACGGATATTTAATATCTCGTTTAAATCCACTGTGAACAGCAGCTACGCTAATTATTTTTTAAAATTCTGTATTTCCACCTGGGGAATTCAATGGACATGATGGATGTCCAGCGTTCTTCAGCTTCTGGCACCTAGACTGCAGCTCTGCAGAAGACCAGAGGAGAAATTAATGTGCCCGACTGAGCCTGGTTTCTCTTAAGGTTTTTTCCTTCACTTTAGTCAATTGGTGAGGTTTTGCTCCTCTACACTGTCACTACTGGTTTGCTTGGTTTGGAAGCTGTGCATCAATACATTTACTCTTCAGTGTTTGGACTTTCAGCAGTGAAATTTAAACTACACTGAAGTGAACTAAACTGAACTTTAATTCTGAAAACTGCACTGACACAGTTTCAATTTACTAGAACTGCTATGTTAAGCTGCTTTGACAAAATCTACATTGTAAAAGCGCTATAAAGATAAACATGGATTGAATTGAATTGTATCATGTCCTCATGAACCGGTCCAGACATACACTTTTTTTTTTAACAAAAATTGTGCAACTTTCACAAGAATCATGCAATAATGCACATATACAAGAGATTTGAATTGATTGCAATTTAGATTAATAATAAATCTAATTGTTCCATTTAGATGTTTGGGGAATGATGGGTAATTTAAAAATGAAGTGCAGTGATTGTAGATAATTAGCTTATTTGCTAATGAAATTTGCAGTCAGAATGGATGATTATTTAGGTTATTTTTTATAATCTCTGCCATTTTCATTCAAATCCAATCACACTATACATCAGGGGTCACCAATCTTGGTCCTGGAGGGCCAGTGTCCCTGCAGGGTTTAGCTCCAACTTGCCTCAACACACCTGCCTAGATGTTTCAAGTATACCTACAGTAGTAAGACCTTGATTATCTTCTTCAGTAGTGTTTGATAAGGGTTGGAGCTAAAATCTGCAGGACACCGGCCCTTCAGGAACAAGTTTGGTGACCCCTGCTATACACTTTAACATGTTAAATCGGCAACTTAAAACATGCATATTTATATTTGCATTAAATAAATGCCATTAGTGGAATTATTAAATGTATATTTCACACATACCGTGCTCAGCATATATAAGTTGAATTATTACCCCTTTAATTTTTTTTTTTTTCTTTTATAAATATTTCCCAAATGATTGAAATTTTCACAGTATGTCTGATATATTTTTTCTTTCGGAAAAATTATTTCGTTTTATTTTGGCAAGAATAAAAGCAGTTTTTAATTTTTAAAAAAACATTTTAAGGTCAAAATTATTAGCCCCTTTGAACAATAATTTTTCAACTGTCAACAGAAAAAACCATCGTTATACAATAACTTATAATGAACCTAGTTAAGCCTTTAAATGTCAATTTAAGCTTTCATTTTCAAAATGGGGTGTTCTCAATTATGCTGAGCACTGTACATGCTTGAGACAAACATTGTGATGATATTAACATTTAGTATGGAAATCTGCTTCCCAGTACTGGGTTGTGGCTGGAAAAGCAACCGCTGCATGAAACGCCAGAATAGTTTGCGGTTCATTCCCCTGTGGCAACCCTTGATAAACAAGTGGCTGAGCCGAAGGAAAATTAATGAATGGAAATCTGCATATAAGCAAGATTTATCCTCTTGAATAGGCCACTACATTTAATGCTCCAGTGAATAGTAAACCTCATTTTCCACCTAGTGGTCTAAAACTGCAAATGCATATTGTAAAAGTGGTGGCGATACCCACGGCAGAAAAAGCTCATTCTGATTGAGCACACTATGTTCTAGGTCGATACTGGTAATTTATTTATAAAATACTTAAATAAATACAGATTTTTGTTTTCCTCACTTCACAAACCATCCTTTAAATGTGTAGGTTTTCAGAATATACACTATTAAAGGGTCATTACAAAGAACATACTTTTTCACACATAACATCTCTGTAAAAGGCATTAAACAAACCTTTAATTTAAAGTCCCCATGAACCGGGAGATTTTTCATATTGTGACGCAGTTCCTAGAGAAACTGAATATTAAATGACACAACTGTGGGCGTAGCTTGTTATTTCTTCTGCGAGCTGATTGGATGTAGTTAAGTAGCCATTTGATTCAGAAAGTTGGGGAAAAGGGTTTGGGGAGAGTTATTACAACCAGTTATTACAACAGACACCTCCCCCTCACTATTTTTGTTTGTTGTCAAAATTGACCGTTGAACCAGCGTGGTTAAATATGTTAGCCACGACCAATTTCTAAAATATATGGAATTTGACAAATTAACTGGAATTTATAAGTTAATAAAAAAATAAAAAATAAACAAACAAACAAACATTTTGTTTTCCTTAATGACATGCACAGATGAATTGTTCACCACAAAACTAGCAATGTGAGCTAACAAAATTAAATGGTAAGTTTTGATTTCTTGGAGACTTTAAACTTGCACTTAATCTCATTAGTGCAATTTCTATTAGATAAATGGAATATAAATATGTTAGTTAGAAACGGGCATAATACTTCTGCCTGAATAAGTGTGCTTCCAACCAAACCGCAAAGAAATCGACTTGAGAAGAATGTCATTTTGTTCCAGCATTAGGGTTCAATACACTAACTCTGTGGCAAAGTCACTGTGACTCGGTTCTTTTTTCTCTCTCTCTGCGTTCAATAAACATCTGCACACAGCAGCAAGGGAATCTGTGAGTATTTGTGGATTTTCATATGTGCTTTTTCTTAACAACCCGAAGCTGTGAATGACTTTGTGGTTTTGCCACGGAACGACCGCGTGACCTGGGATTTCTTGCGGAGGCTCGTTCAGGTTGGAAGGAGAGAAATGGGCAGAATCCTGTGGGTTTCTCACGTCGAGAGAAACGACCTAGCAGCTGAAGTGTTTGCAGGAGGGGGAATTGATGTATGATGTCCACACATCTGAAAGGTGATTTATATAAGTGCCCAGAAAGCCTGGGTATTGGCGCTCCCCGGGAGACAGGACCAGCTGTGAGAAGACCTCTTCATTCTGCAGATGAGATTGTGAAAAATGTGGCCGGGGGATCGCAGACTCTTGCTGGAGAACAGGAAATTGCACGCCCTGCCATCAGCGCAGTGCATACATTACGGGATCTGATTGAGGTGATGCAGTGTGAGGTCAGAGCCTCCTTTTTTTTCCCTCTCCCTCCATCCATTTATGGTGTTTACGCACCTCGTAGCCTGTTATCCGTCCTTTACTGCCGCTTTGGTGGACGGGTTCCCAAAATACCTCGATCTCAGACGCAGACAGAGTGCGGGCCCAGACTCTCGTAGGGGCTACTGATGGTTCTGGATGTGAAGTCAAAAAACAGTGACATTAGAACAGACAGTTTACGGCATTCATCCAACATAGATTTTCAATGCTTATTAAATATTAATAGTAAAAATACACACCTGTTGATTTTTTGATTAATAAAAAGAAAACATTCTAAACACACTTTTAAACAGTTTTTCACACATAATTTGTTTGTGTAGATTTCAATTACAATACATATTTTTAAAGAGCCCCTATTATGTTTTTTTTTTAAATGATCTGAGTCATTTCAGTGAGTAACACAGCTCTAAGTAAAGTGAAAGGCTTAAATCTGAAAGTGCACTTTGTTTAAAACTATTGATTCATCAAGAAAAGAGTCGACTCATAGTGGTTTGAATGAATCGTCGCGATAACGAGTCTTTAGCTGAACCGGCGTGACGTCAATACGGAACTCAAGCCCCGCCCATTTGTTGCGTGCGCAGACCCCGGAATATGTAAACCTCCTGGCCCCGCCCACCAACACTATAGAAAGATAAAGAGGAAGACAAACACTGTAGCAGATCCCGGTTGAATCATGTTTCAAAGATGCTGTGCTCTGAAGTGTGATGGAAAGTTAGTGTTATTTTCTCTACCCAAAGATGAGTCTGTAAAGAGTCCATGGTTGAAGTTTTTTTATAGCAAAAAATACCTCAGCATTATAGCCACAGCCTTGTGCTGTGTTCCTGTCATTTTTCTGACGAGTGCTTCAGCAATCTACATGGTTACAACGGGATTTGTTGGCCACTTGTTAAAGGAAGGATCAGAAAGGACTACTGATGTATGGGACTTTGTTAGAGCTTGACAGGAACTTTACAGTTCCTCCATTTCACAAGTGTAAGTAAGTGTGATTAAAATGGTTGCGCTCTTGTTTTCTCTAGCTTTTCTCAATTTAATTGTGTTTCGTTACTTCTAACCGCTTTTACTGAATCTGGTTAAGTCTTCATATTCTCATAACATGTCTAAAATCATGTTAAAAAAGCGAGGCATGCCGCTTTGTTTACAGATTTAAATGCGTTTGTGAGCTCGCGATCCACTGCTACGGCCACCGTCAGCACTTGTTACACATGTGCTGCGGTCAAGTTTTAAAATAGTTCGGCTTTTGTCACTGTGTGGATTATTACTGAATGTGTGTCATAGTTTTTACTTATGGTTAAGAATAGAGAAATATGCTCCTGTTTAACTGCATAGCTTTAACGCACTCCTGCATTGGCCTCACATATACACTCTGCACTCTGACTACTTCAACAATGTTAATAAGGCATGGTGGGTGTTTCTCTCTGTCTCACACTGAACGCAGTCGACCAATCACATTAGACTAGGTCATCAGACCAATCAGCAAAGTTTAGCATCGCGCTAAGGAGGGGTTCGGGAACAAACAAATCGCTGCACGAATCATATAGGAGTTGCTGGAATAATTAGGTTAAAAATAAATGCATATTATAGGACAATGAAAGTATTTTTTGACCTTGCATGCATATCAGCCTGTTTTCGGAAACCTCAAAAAAATATGACCTTTTTAATGCATACTAGTGGCTCCTTAAAAACTGTTTTCTCAACAAACACACACTAAAAAAATAATGCACTGAGCTATAAAACTTCACTTTAGTACTTTGTACATATTTTGCCTGATTACATACAACATTCATTCATTTTCTTGTCGGCTTAGTCCCCTTATTAATCCACAGTGGAATGATCCGCCAACTTATCCAGCATTTGTTTTACGCAGCGGATGCCCTTCCAGCCACAACCCATCTCTGGGTCATTCTCATTCTCATCATTCTCATTCACACTCATACACTACGGACAATTTAGCTTACCCAATTCACCTGTACCGCATGTCTTTGGACTTGTGGGGGAAACCGGAGCACCCGGAGGAAACCCACGCAACCACGGGGAGAACATGCAAACTCTACACAGAAATGCCAACTGACCCAGCCAAGACTCGAACCAGCGACCTTCTTGCTGTGAGGCGAACGTGCTACTCACTACGCCACAGTGGCGCCCTACATACAACATATTCTACAAAAAAGTGCAAGTTTGTAAGTGGTTGCTAAGGCATTGCTAGGGTGCTGTGAGTGGTTGCTAGGGTACTCTGGGTTGTAACTAGGCAAGCTTCATGTTTAATCAAATCATAATACTTAGTAAGCATTTATAGCATGTTATATCACTTAGCTTATCATTAGTAGCATCACACCTAGCATTTGTAGCATACAGGAAGTCCTGTTTGCTAGAATGAATCAAATGAGTCAATGCCAATCTGCCTACAATGTTCTGATGCTGAGATATCACTTTTAAATGGTTGCCATGTTAGTCTGCTTTGTTGCTATGGTGTTGATTGACAGCTTAGAGTGATGATACATCAAAGCCTCTTGCCAATATGAATGATATAAATCAACTCTGATGTCTCTATGAGAGTGCAGCGTAAAGATATCAATCTGGGACCTTTATAATGGCAGTCTATGAGTTTATTCACCATTGTAAGTCAATGGGCAAGCTTGGAGGGATTTTTTTTGCGCTCCAGGGGAATAACCTACACCTCAGTTAAATATGTAGTATTACACAGCTTCATTACATGTTTCTAAGAATTTCTTTATCTGAGTAATTCATTCATTCATTCATTCATTTTCCTTTGGCTTAGTCCCTTTATTCATTAGGGGTTGCCTCAGCGGAATGAACCGCCTACTTATCCAGCATTTGTTTTATGCAGCAGTTCCAGTTCCTTCCAGTCGCAACCCCACACTGTGAAACACTCCTACACCCCATTCACATAGGGGACTGCATTGTGGATCCGTCTGCGCCGCTTCAGTGGCGTTGCTCGCTGCAAGAGCTGGGACTTTCTCAACTTTTCAATCGCCGACGGAAGCCAATCAGATCGCTGTATGCAAATACACCAGCTCAGACAGTAGCCATTGTTGACTAATTTCATTGGCTGACGCTGCTATGATGGTCGCGTCAGCCCCAACTTCAGACACGTCTTCTGTCAAGCGTTGACGCTGAAGCCCTGTGTGAATGGGGTGATACACTCTCGCATTCACACACTCTTTCACTACGGCCATTTTAGCTTATTTAATTTACCTATAGCACATGTCTAAGTAATTAAAAATGCCGCCACATTTTTAATTACTTCATATTTAATTATGTTGACAACATAAACATATTTTATTCCGGCTTCTGATCTGTATTAATCTCCTCCTAGGGCTTTCATGCCACAGTACAATTGCCAAAATCTGGGAAACGGACTTAGAAATAAATTACACTTTGTTCTTTACAACTGATCCAATTTTTGTTTTTCCAAAAACTGACTCCGAAAACTCAACATAACTTTGGACTAGAATTTGTCAAATCATAACTCATATAGGTGGCACAGTGGGTCAGTGGTTAGCACTGTCACCTCACAGCAAGAGTGTTCGAGTCCTGGATGGGTCAGTTGGCATTTCTGTATGGAGTCTGCATGTTCTCCCCATGTTATCATGGGTTTCCTCCAGGTGTGTAAATGAGTTTGCATGGGTGTTTTTTCCAATACTGAGGTTCGGCTGGAAGGGCATCTGCTGTGTAAAACATATGCGGGAATAGTTGCCGGTTCATTCCGCTGTGGCAACCTCTGAAATGTAGACAAAGCAAAATGAAAATGAATGAATGAAAAAAGTGATTCCCTTGTTCCCGAATTCCCATGTTGGTGAGGGTTTCCTCTGGGTGCTTCGGTTTCCCCAAACAGTCCAAAGAGATGCGGTTATAAATGATTGAATGAACTAAATTGGCTGTAGTGTATGTGTGTGAATGAGTGTGTATGGATGTTTCCCATTACTAGGTTCCAGCTGATAAGTTGGTGGTTCATTCCGCTGTGGTGACCCCTGATGAATAAAGGGAACTAAGCTGAAGGAAAATGAATGGATGAATGAATAAGTGTGCTAGAAATGTATGCACAATAGCATATATTTAATGAAATACTGCCTCATTACTGCAGAATTAAATAGAAAACTTGTAATACATCTAAAATTACTTTTAAACATGATTGCAACTCTTAATGTAAACCAAACAGCTGTGAAAGTATGGTGATAACTATTAATTATTTTTCTTCACCCTATTCACCTGCAGTGTCTTGCATTAAATCTGCCACCTGTTTGTAAAAACTAATTGCGCATACTTGTGGATAAAGAAATTACCATCAAAGTGCACTAACACAGCTGTAGAGGGAGTGTAATTAAAACTTGCACTGCATCCATCAGCTTTTGTCATTCTTAAACGATGTCCAATAATGTCTTTGCCCAATTTGCATACAATCAACACAAAAGACAATCTTATTAACCTTCATCTGCTGAATATACCAGGGCCGTGGGGCTAAACGGCCCCTCTCCGATGTCGTTGTAGACGCCGACTTTTACTTCAAACTGAGTGAGGGGTGGGAAAGTATCGTTTTTATAAATGTATCGCGATGCATCAGCCGATGCCAGAACACTCTGCTTCCATGTGGTGGTGCCGAGCGGACGAAATGCCACCACATATCCAAACTTTTCTCCATTTTGTAGCTCCTCTGGCACAGGCTTTGAAAAGAAGATGAGAATCAAACAAGAATAGAAATCAACATTTGGTATAATAATCGTGATTTTCAATCACAACAAATTAAAAATTACTGTGATAAGGTACTGTGTGTTGTCAATTACATTATTGAAGCAATTTTGTGAGCTTCAGTCATTTATTTAAATTATTAATAACTAAGTGCATTCATGCATATATAACTGCATGCATACCACACAAAAAATATTGCTGCCTCACATTTTTTAGTTGAATCAAATTAAAGGTGCTGTATGTAATTTTTTGACTCTTCTAAAGCATAAAAATATTTAGATATTTAAGAAACATGCTAAGTAAACATACTTGTTTATCTAAAAAAAACCATGCTAAAGTCCAACATTCTGCTTTGAAATTGTGTGTTCCGTGCCGGAACATCTGTATTTGTTTTGGTCTGCTAAACCTTCCCAGTTTAGCCAGGTATATTTCTGCACACCAGGTTCCTTTGTTGGAAAACAGCGTATTTCACTCATTAAGTCAGTAAGGCTCTCAAAGCATGCTTCAGTGACTGAAATGCAACCTCCTGTGGACATTATCAGACTCTGAAATGAGACACAGATTCAGAGTTCCACCTGAGGTGGTTATTATTTAGCAAATAATATAAATATTACCAACGTAAACATTAGGTGAGCAGGTTATATTGTATCCCCGTGTCCGAGATTTGCCGAGATTTGCCATGACAATCAATTTGGCTGTTTGTACCATGCAGAAGAAACACGACAGTAATTTAAATTAAACCATTCAGAAGCACAGAATAGTGCACTTACTGCACTCCAAAGAAATGGTAAGGTTTATAAACACATTTTTAACTTTTAATTATTAAATGTACATGCTGACTCACTGATATGTGTATGCCTGCACCGAGTCACAGTTCTAAAGTTGCATTTCAAAAAGTTTATTTTCAAGAAAAGGCATTCAAACTCACATTTTATTAGCATTTAACACTGAATAAAGCACATAAATTCTTCCTGAGGTGATCATTGTTAGTTTTTTGTTGTTTAGCTGCAAGAAATAAAAGCCGTTTCTAAAATATATATTTCACATGTTGGTTAGAACAAACTCATTTTAATATGGAAAATATTCCTTCTATTGTGTGCCTTTGCTTTTATTTACAACACACCTTAAATTAGCCTTTAGGCTCGATAGTCAGCCCCCTTCCTGTTGGTGTCGTCAATCTGGCAAGCTGCGCTTGCACCTGTTTTGAACCAGGCATGCAATACCTTGTTCAACCACTGGGTGTCAAACTTACATACTGCACCTTTAACTTTTCTAGTCATCTCAACTTACATCAAATCAAACTCACTCAAAATATCAAGTTAAACTTTGTATAACTTAAGAAAAAATGTTTGAAACCTGATTAACTCATTAAAATAAGTTAAAGCAACAAGCAAATATTTGTTGTTGTTACTTTTATCATTACATTTTTTACAGTGCATACATACAAATGTATTGAAAGAGTGGGTGCACAATAAAGAGCTTTCTTTTGTGAGTGCTTGTTTTGATTATTTGATTTACTTTGATGATGAATAATTATTTTAAAATAAGGTGAAAATAATGTGGTCTAAAGGCTTAAACAAAGACATATATTTATAACTGTAAGACAGACTTTATGTTAGCAGTCTTATGAAGCAATTCACTCTGGACAAAAGCGTCTGATAAATGTATAATGTAATGTAAATGTAATTCAGACAATCGTACTTGAGCAGCAAAACAAACTATATTACTAATTCTATCATTATACACACAAAAGCTTTGCAAAAAACAATAGCAGGCTTTGTTCTCCTCAACAAGTCTCATGATTTGAGGTGTCACTCAAGCCTATAGCTCAAACTTTATAGGGTAATAATGTTATTCAAAGTACGGGCAAAACTGCATTAAAGAAAAATCATTCAGCTGACATGGCGTTACATTACAGCAAGCTGACAAGTAATTTTCCGTGCTAGATTTACATTGTTGGCTACATAATCTGAAACGCACTGAATGCAAGTAAATAAAGTTGACAGATTTAAGCGCTACCATGTCAGTCAAGAAAACCCTGGACTTTAGGGAAAAAAACATGTAGTAGTTTGAAAGTAATACTGTATTTAAACACGCCGCTGAATATCTGCCATGACAGCCGGTGAGATTACGAGGAAGCCATTGATAAACATTGTCGTTTCAGATTTACTGGTTTGAAAGCTGTCTCATATCTGCGTCTTCATTATGATTTACATACCAGAGGGAGCAATCCCACTGAGGCAAAGAGCAAAGACGACAGCGCTGCCTTTTAATTAAACCTTGTCTAATTCCAACCACGTCAGCGTAGAGAATTCCCTGCGAATCCGATTCAGGAGAGCAGACTGATTTGAAAAACGCTCCTGTCAAAATAAAGAACGCTGAGCTCACCTCCCAAACAATCACGAGTTCGCCTCTGCTGCCTCCGCCTCCACTCACGTTAGCTGGAGCCACTTCAGGATCTGAACAGAGAACAGAAGAAACGGCCTTTATACCAGCGGGACTGCCGGCAAATCCCAAAACTTCCTTTTCCTAAAGCAGCAGCTCAATGGGCTTTTCAAAACCTTTCAAAGGAATCTGAATGAACTGGAATGCACTGTAACAAGTAGTGATGGAAAATCATACTCATGTAAAAAGTACCATTACTTGCCCAAAAATGTAGTGCAGTACAGTAAAAGCATATGTTCTAAATTGTACCCAAAGTTGGATTAAACAGTCTAAAAGTGCTAAAGAGTAGTGAATATTACGCTGTGATAATTATTCCACCTTATATTCTGCAAATTAAAAACGTGCTTCAATCAGTGTCGTATTATTTTAAGGGTGCTTCCAAGTGTAAGCTACATTATTTGCCATTTGTGCATTATAATTGTGAGAATTAATTAAAGTGAGAACCCATTACACTAATATATGCACATATATTAAGCTGACAAAAAGCAGGCGGATACGTTTACTTGTGGATTGAGATCTGTTTAACCTAAGGGGCAAAAATCTAGCTGTGATGTTATGTTAATGCTTATTATGCACTTTGAACGCTGACTAAAATGCAAGTAGGGATGAAAATTATTATATGCATTTGTTTATATGGCAGAACATATGTTTTCCCCCAAAGAGGGCTCACACAAACTCCTGATAAAATCAGGAACTGCTTTGTGGACTGTGGGGGTTTGATGATGTAGTCACGTGTCGATTGGTCAGTTTGAATGTCTCAGTGTTTAGGCTTTGGTCACATGGTCAAGAAAGTTACAAATAGGTGGTAAAACACAGATCTGGCCTCTTTCTTCTCTGGCTCTGGCCTTCTCTGGGCTCCTGCTCTGGCTCTCTATCTCTCTCCCTCCCCCTCTCTCTCTCCCTCTCCCTCTCTCAGGTAACTTTAATTTACATTTAAGCTGGGTACAATTATTATCATATGTTTTTATCATTTCATGTTTTATTGTTTCATACAGTTATTTGTAACTAATTCAGTTGTAACCATAGAGAATTATTGTCATTAAATCATCTCATTTTAAAACATTTGTCAATTACTTCTGATTTAATATCACCATTTAATGGCTCCATATTGCAATACAATATAATCACATAATAGCAACGCTCTCCCACATTTAAAGCTATTAATACTGCCCTTATTTCCGCTTTTGGTATAAGTTTGCAGAAGGATGGTTTTGACTAGAACGTACAGTTTTTTACCATCATACTGATAACTTTTAGTCATTCGGCAGAACTACAGTTTAGAACCGCTGTAGTTAAAAAAAACAGCCTTACATGCATATCTAAAATACTTTGGCATTAAGTTTGATTTAAACTTGAATGAGAGAAAAGCAGATTTGACCTGTCAGTGGGTGCACGTGGCTCCTAAATAGCATAAAAGTTAGAAAATTTTTGAAAAGAAACAATGTATAACAGTGTCATAACTAAGCCCACATGGAATCTGCGCGCCCGGAATTCAGAATTTTTAGCTCATTTAATTCTGTTTATTTACTTGTGTAAATGTGTGCAAATTTACATTTATTTGGTTTTTAAATTAATTTCAGTAATATTACTGGCTAATATCATTCATTCATTCATTCATTTTCTTTTCGGCTTAGTCCCTTTATTAATGAGGGGTCGCCACAGCGGAATGAACCGCCAACTTATCCAGCATTTTTTTTATGCAGCGGATGCCCTTCCAGCCACAACCCATCTCTGGGAAACACATCCATACATTCTCATTCACACACATACACCACGGACAATTTAGCTTACCCAATTTACCTGTACCGCATGTCTTTGGACTGTGGGGGAAACCGGAGCACCCGGAGGAAACCCACGCAACCACGGGGAGAACATGCAAACTCCACACAGAAATGCCAACTGACCCAGCTGGGGATCGAACCAGCGACCTTCTTGCTGTGAGGCGAACATGCTACCCACTAGGCCACCGTGGCGCCATTACTGGCTAATATAAAAATGTTATTATAATTTATTCACAATACACTTTGTAAAGTCATATTTTCTGTCTTTCAGTAGATATATTAAATAGAATACTTGCTTTGTTTACCAAATAAAGTGGATCCAATTTGTATTTACATTGTAAACATTAAGTACAAGATAAAAAGGTATTACTTTGTAGCTCATATATTAGGTTTTAGTTATGATATTACAATATATTCCGCATTTAATCCGCAGATTTTGAACAAATTTCTGTGCAGAAATAGCAAAAAATGTCCGCAGATTCTGTCTGGCCCTAGTCATAACTAAAAGTATTGTTAAAAATGAAATAATGTTTCCTTTGTTAAATATAGCTAGCTATTTATGTGATGTTGGTAAATGGTTATACCACCATTTCAAACCTGTGGGAAGCACTGTAACCATAATTATAACTATTAACACTAAATAGCTATTTACACCATAATCCCAGAATGCAATATGCCAACTTTTCACTAATTATAAAACAAAAGACTGTAGATTTTACAGGATTTCATTCTAAGGCACTGCAAGTAAACATTATAAAATCTCAGCAAATGCAGATAAGATCTGAAGGAAGCAGCTGTTTGATGTCATTTTCACTGGGGATTTTGTGTTGAAGCCTGCATCTATTAGTGAATTAGTGATCGAAGCCGTTGCACACGGTATTTGAGCTTAAAATAGAGCCTTTTAAGTGTTACTGCCTCATAGAATGCAGCAGAGGTCCACTCAATTTTTTTTATGCCACTGTGAATTATTGATAGCTGCATTTCCTGATCGCTGATGTCCAGCAGCTCACTGCACCAGCGTCGGCTCTTGCTTTTAAGAAGAATACAGCATTTTATTCAGCCATAAACTTCAATGCAACCACATTTTCAAAGTAATTAACTAAAAAAAAGAACGTCATCCCTTTTGCAATGCCAGTTCGATTTCTGCGCACTTAATTTGTGTCCTAATTGTCTGTAAATGATTTGCAATTTGGATGTTCCCAGGAAATCCGGTGTGAACGCGCGAGTGTTTATTTCTCATGCCTGAACTCTATTACCAGGAGTCACTCGCGGTGATTTAAACTAATTATAGAATTAAATTACATTTTCCCCTTCCTGATGTATTAGAGATGACAGATATGGAATGGAGAGGTACCTGCAGCTTTGGTGCGAACAGGTTTGGATGGCACGCTGGGCTCCCCAACCCCCACGCTGTTGATAGCCACGACTCTAAATTCATAATCTACCCACGGATTGAGATTCACCGCCGTCGCATGAATCATCTGTCCAGGCACAGAATCAGGAACTAGGATTAAAGAAATTTGGAATGGAAAAAACACATCAATGCGCAATAGAGTAGCCTGGAATAATTATTTTGCAGACATATTTTGGTCTTGAACGTTGCTTTTTTTAATCTACCACAGTACATCTGCGTGAATCATATTTAAATGACTCACTCATAAAAAAAAAAGCTGGAAAAGACTTGACTATACCGGTTTTGACCGCCTGCCATCCAATAGAGAATGGAGTCCTGGCTTGCACGATGTAGAGGGTAATAGGACTGTGGTTGTTAGATCCATGGCCCCAAGAGAGCTGAGCCGTCCTGTCTGTGACGTCCCCCACCAACACGCCCACCGGAGCACCAGGGGGCCCTGAAAACACAGCCGCCACGGAGACAAAAAGGACTCAAACTTGCTGCGTATCCTCATCAGAGAAGGGCACAGCAAGGTGACCAAGTACTATGCAATGTGAGACAAGTCTGCCCACAAAAGGCGACATGTTTAATATTCAGAACCAGGGAGAGAGATCCTTCACTTGATGATGGAAACACAAAAGGTTCTGAAGAGCACGGAGCAGGGAATTAATGCATTGATTTCAGATACTCCTGTAATCATTACTTCAAGAGCCGAATACCAGAATATAACAGAAACAGCGGGGCCTTTTTAATTTATATTTGATAAATGCTCTGAAAAAGTGTAGAATACTGAACAGGCTCCTCAGAGACGCGCATACCTCTGACTATTAAATCCGCTGCCGCAGACACACTGTCCACTGCTGTATGAACCATGCAGACGTACTTCCCGGAGTGCTTCAGCTGCACGTTCCTGATCATCAGATCCCCAGAAGATCCCTATAAATAAAAGAGGATTTCAAAAATGGAGAAGAATGACAGTCAATCCATCTGTCCATACACCTATCTGTCCATCAATCAAACTATCTGTCTATCTCTCTGTCGGTTCATCTGTCTGCCTGTGCATCCATCTATCTTTTAGCTTATCCATCCTTCTGTCAGTCCGTCCATCAATCATCCATCCATCAGTCCATCTCCTTATGCATCTGTATTTCCATCTGACCATCACTCATCCTTATAACAGTTCATTCATCCATTCATCCCTTTATTTATTCCTCTCTCTCTGTCTAACCATTCAATTTTCAGGCCTTCATCAATGTCCATCAATCAGCTGTCTATCATTCGACCTGTACTTCCATCCATCCATCCATCCATCCATCCATCTTTAAACACATCTCTGTCTACCCATACAACCACCAACCCATCAATCATTCTATCATTCTACCATTATTCCATTCATCCAACCATCAATCTGTCCATCTATCCATCCATCCATCCATCCATCAAACTGTCCATCCATCCATCCATCCATCCATCCATCCATCCATCCATCCATCCATCCATCCATCCATCTGTCAACCATCCATTGATCCCCTTATGCATCTGTATTTGAATCTGCCATCACTTCATATAACATAACAATATTTCCATCCATCCATCCCACATCTCTGTCTACCAATTCAACTATCAGCCCATCAATCTATCAATCAGCTGTTTATCATTCTACCTTTACTTCCATCTATCCATCCATCCATCCATCCATCCATCACTTTAAACATATCTCTGTCTCTCTCATTTAACTATCAGCCCATCAATCTGTCCATCATTATACCTGTACTTCCGTCTATCCATCCATTCCTTTAAACATATCTGTTTGTCTACCCATCCAACCATTAGCTCGTCAATCTGTCCATCAATTAGTCTTTCTATCATTCTATTATTCCATACTTTTAAACATGTCTGTCAACCCATCCAACCATTAGCCCATCAATCTGTCCATCAATCAATCTTTCTATCATTCTACTATTACTCCATCCATCCATCCCTTTAAACATATCTGTTTGTATACCCATCCAACCATCAGCCCATCAATCTATCCATCAATCAGCTGTTTATCATTATACCTGTACTTCCATCCATCCATCCATCCCTTTAAACATATCTGTCTGTCCCATCCAACCATTAGCCCATCAATCTGTCCATCAAACAGTCTTTATATCATTCTATTATTCCATCCATCCATCCATCCATCCATCCATCCACCTGTCCCTTTAAACATATCTGTCTACATACACATCCAGCCACCAGCCTATCAATCTGTCCATCTATCAGTCTGTCTATCATTCTGCCATTCCTTCCATTCATCCACCCATCCATCCGTCCGTCCTTCTGAACATCCATCCATCATCCATCCATCCATCCATCCATCCATCCATCCATCACTTTAAACATACCTCTGTCTGTCTCTCTCATTTAACTATCAGCCCATCAATCTGTCCATCATCATACCTGTACTTCCATCTATCCATCCATCCCTTTAAACGTATTTGTTTGTCTACCCATCCAACCATTAGCCTGTCAATCAGTCTTTCTATCATTCTACTATTACTCCATCCATCCATCCCTTTAAACATATCTGCTTGTATACCCATCCAACCATCAGCCCATCAATCTGTCCATCAATCAGCTGTCTATCATTATACCTGTACTTCCATCCATCCATCCATACATACATACATCCATCCATCCCTTTAAACATATCTGTCTGTCCCATCCAACCATTAGCCCATCAATCTGTCCATCAAACAGTCTTTCTATCATTCTATTATTCCATCTATCCATCCACCTCTCCCTTTAAACATATCTGTCTACATACACATCCAGGCACCAGCCCATCAATCTGTCCATCAATCAGTCTGTCTATCATTCTGCCATTCCTTCCATTCATCCACCCATTCATCCGTCCGTTCTTCTGAACATCCATCCATCCATCCATCCATCCATATGTCTGTGTGTCCGTCCATCCATCCAACAAGCAAGATAGAACTTTGCATGTAGCACATTTGTACTCAAATAAAAGTACTGTATAAATACAAATGTTCATTCATTTATTTGTTTCAATGTGCTATTCACTCTTTTCAACAAATATCAGATTTTTTTAAACCTTCATTTCCATGGTTGACTGTCATGGTGAATAAACATCTAAACGTTTTGATCAGTTGTGAGTGTGGCTCACACGATGATAAATACACTTTACGTTTTGGTGGTCTTGGCCAAATTACTGACACCGTAACTAGGTTTTGAAGCATGAATGAAATGTTTTGGGGGAGTAATTGCATTTTGCAGACAAGCAATAAAGTTATGAAGTTCCAGCAAACTGTTTTGAGATTTGCACTTACAGTTTAGAGAATGATAAGGCGTAAAAATGTGCCAAAGCAACTGAGAAAAACTGTAATACCATGGCACTTTTGTAAGGAAATCTTAAAAGTCTCAGAAATAGAACAAATTTTGATTTCTGAAACATTTCAAAAAACATCAGAGAACAACTGGTTGCCACTAGTCGCGAAAGGTCACTCTGCTCTTATATTTGATTAGCACTTCAGTTCATATAAGGTTTCTTTAGATCATCTAGACAAGCAACGTTCTGCCGAGGCTGCCCTTCGTGCATTTGATCAGTCTCTTCAGGGTCTCAAAAGCAATACTTGGCAACCTGAAAAGCTCTGTGGATGATATACACATTCAGAAAGCAGGTCCTGTGGATAGCTGTTTGAGGTTCACTGTGTGTTAAACAGACTGCCATGTAAATCCTGTAATCAGACAGATTTGTGCCTCTATGTTCACAGAGCAGCCAGGTGCCCTTGTACTCAAGTTCCCCCCATTGCTAGCTGAGCTCCAAAAAAAGTTATAACACCAAGAAAATCTCAATCTTTCATCACTCGCATTCCCCAACCCTGAGAGCCTGCAAAGAGGAATTCAAGGCTACAGTAATTCAGAAATACAACTTTGAATTATAATGACTGACAGAAACGCACCCCTCCAATCATCCCTAAGTGATCGTGTCGACTGAAATCGATGAGCTTCCCGTTGAAGAACCACTTGAAGAGGGGATGTAGAGTGGAGTCTTTAGATACTTCACAGGGCAAGACAATGCTCTCCCCTACTGTGGCATCCATACTCAATGGAGGGACTGTAATCTTGGTCGGTTCTGTCCAAAAAGAAAATACATGTTTTGAGCGAGATAAAAGAGGAGTCGAAGGTCTTCAGTAATGCATTGGTTTTAAAGAGTGCTTAGCCACTTTTCAATACGCTTTATACAGTTCAAATTCTGAGAACAAATTTACTTGATAGATATTTGAAGTAAAATCAAACAAACTTGTGTTTCATTTTAAACTTCGAAGTTACTAATGCACATTTTACAGAATAATTTGCTCGAATTGGTAAACGTGACTCTTTTGTTGTGCATCAGACTAAACAAAAATGGTTTAAGTGTATATACTGGATATTTCATTAAGAGTTCACCCCTTAACGAATACAAGAACACCCCAATTATGTTAGAGAAGAAAATGGTATAACTTTATTTTGATGGTCCCTTTAACAAATTTTGTTGCATCTACATGCCAACTAATTCTTATTAGATTATACTGTAAGTAGACTGTTAGGTCGGGGTTAGTGTAAGTTGACATGTACTTGCAAAGTTTCTTGTAGTCAGTAAATGTTTGTTGAAGGATCAGTAACATTTTAAGCAGACAGTCTACTAATACTCAAATGAGAATTCATTGGCATATAGTTGCAATACAACTTTTAGTCAACAAAATGTGCAATAGGGACCATCAAAATAAAGCCTTACCAATAAAATAATTAATATAATAAATTAAAAAGTAAAAATCAAAAGTCATAAATCATTAAATTTATTAAAAATATTGCAGTTTGTAATTTTTTTTGGATATCTCATTTGAATTTAAATGCATTATATTTCTATACCTAAAGATGTTAGGTGACCACACTCTTATTTTAATGAATATGACTGTTTAGTAAAGCTCTCTTTAATAAATGCACCAAAATATGTTGTCTATTTTCACTGGAGTTGAATATTTGTATCTATTTCTCAAAGGCTGTGTACTCATTTATCCTGTGGACTGTACACAGTTCATATATATTCAAAATTAGCCTTCCTGTGAAATTTATATTCTTTTTAAATATTTCCCAAGTGATGTTTAACACAGTAAGGACATTTTCACAGGAATTTCTATGATATTATGATATAACCTCCAGCAAATAGTCTTACTTTATGGTTGGCTGGAATAAATATTGAAAAAAAACTACTTTTAAAGTCAATATTATAAGCCCCCTAAAGATTTTCTTGACAGGCTACAGAACAAAACAGTTATCCAATGAATTGCATAATAACCCTAACTTGGCTAGTTAACATAGCTAACCTTGTTAAGCCTTTGCTACTTTATGCTGAATACTAGTGTCTTGCAAAATATTTAGAAACATATTATTTACTGTGATAATGGCAAGACAGAATAAATTAGGCATTAAAACGATTGTTTAGAAATGTGCTGAAAAAAAGTACATATAAAAATATCTTTATAAGTTTTTATAAATAAAAAAAAATATATTAATAAATATTACATACAAATTTACAGGAGGGCAAATCATTTTTATTCAACTATGTATACACACACGTGTTGATGCACTGACCAAATAGGGTGAATCTGCCTCATTTTAAAATAAATATGCGGTACTGCATTTGAAAAACCTAACGTGAAGCTATCAAAATGTCCGAAAACATGCATATGTAATGTCACAAGTTATTAAAGGAGTAAAGTGAGAAAAAAACATAATCATCAAAACTTGCAACAGCAGCATTTTTTTAATTAAACATGCAGAAAGTGACTGAGGAGACGAGGAGAAAATCCGCTCCCGGTGCTGTGGACGGCTGAGGTTTTTTCACACAAACGGCTGGACCAATAACTCACACATGACAAAAGCTTGGATGAGTTATACCTCTGTCAAACCGGCAGGAACATAAAACAACTATATATTTCATTATCAATTTCATGCTTGGGTTGCTCACTGTTTTTCCAGTGGTTCTCATCCGGTTTAAGGCATCCGCTTAGAAGCAAGAGAAATGCGCTGTTTGTGAAATGTGAAAGGTGTTTTACCTTTGACCACTAAAGTCCCAGAACTGCTGGAAGTACCAAAGGGGTTTCTGGCGACACAAGTGTACCGTCCTGCATCAGATTTGGTAATGTTGGTGATCCTAAGAGTGCCGTCTTCTAAGATGGTCCGTCTAAAATGGTAAATACTACATATTACAACAAACATTACAACAATTAATGACATACTCCTATACTAATACAAAACACACAGTACACAAGGGTAAAGCTATTTTAGTTTGAACATGAACAGATACTTTTAACCAGCTAGAAATTATAAAAAAAGACTACATTTTATTTGAATAAAAAAACACTATAGACAGAAGACAATATATATATATATATATATATATATATATATATATATATATATATATATATATATATATATATATATAAAACTGCTCGTTAACACTAATTTCTAATCAGCCAATCACATGGCAGCAACTATCCATGAAAATATCCAGTGAGGAGCAGTTCTGTGAGTGCAAATGCCTTGTTAATGCCAGAGGTCAAAGGAGAATGGACTGACTGGTTCGAGCTGATAGAAAGGAAACAGTAACTTAAATAACCACTCGCTACAACTAAGGTATGAAGAAGAGCATCTCTGAACGCCACTCTTTGTCAGCAGGGGTGGATTGACCATCTGGCAATTCTGGCAAATGCCAGAAGAGCCAGGCCATTATTTTTTATATATGGGTGACACAGTGGCGCAGTAGGTAGTGCTGTTGCCTCACAGCAAGAAGGTCGCTGGTTCGAGCCTCGGCTGGGTCAGTTGGCATTTCTGTGTGGAGTTTGCATGTTCTCCCTGTGTTTGCGTGGGTTTCCTCTGGGTGCTTCGGTTTCCCCTACAGTCCAAAAGATTTGCGGTACAGGTGAATTGGGTAGGCTAAATTGTCTGAAGTGTATGAGTGTGAATGAGAATGTATGGATGGTTCCCAGAGATGGGTTGCAGCTGGAAGGGCATCTGCTGCGTAAAACAAATGCTGGATAAGTTTATTCCGCTGTGGCGACCCCGAATTAATCAAGGGACTAAGCTGAAAAGAAAATGAATGAATGAATGAATATATATATATATATATATATATATATATATATATATATATATATATAAAAATTATTTGCCATTCCTGCCACTACTATAAGTGAATATGCGTGTCTGTGAGTGGGGCTGTGTCAATGTGGTAATATGGGCTGGTGTGGCTACAGCGCCAGGGATGAATTTTTGTCCCAGTCCGCCCTTGCCTGTTAGCAAAGAACGGGAAACTGAGGCTAAAATTCGCACAAGCTCAACAAAATTGTACAATATAAGATTGGAAAAACAAATTAATCGGCGTGCATTAACGCACTAAATTTTGACAGCCCTAATATATATATATCTTTTTATAATATTTTAATTGTAAAATCAATTAAATACAACAACGAAGATTATATAAGAAAAAAAGTCTTGGGGTCATGTGACATTTTCAAATATTTAAAACAAATATTATCTATAGTACTGGCTGTTATATTTATATGCACAATTTACAATTATGCAGTATGTTTCAAACAAAAAGATGTAAGTGAATGATTCAGCGAATTACTCATTTACACAGTGACTTTACTCCACCTACTGGAGGTTTGGGTCTGATTTATTTATCCTTCATAGCTCTACACAAATCCCAAAACTCACTCAGCACAATATTATTTAATTGAAATTCCCCAACAGATCATTCATTCATTCATTCATTTTCTTTTCGGCTTAGTCCCTTTATTAATCCGGGGTCGCCACAGCGGAATGATCCGCCAACTTATCCAGCATATTTTTACGCAGCGGATGCCCTTCCAGCCGCAACCCATCTCTGGGAAACATTCACACACACTCATTCGCACTCATACACTACGGACAATTTAGCCTACCCAATTCACCAATACCGCATGTCTTTGGACTTGTGGGGAAAACCGGAGCACCCGGAGGAAACCCACGCAACCACGGGGAGAACATGCAAACTCCACACAGAAATGCCAACTGACCCAGCCGAGGCTCGAACCAGCGACCTTCTTGCTGTGAGGCGCACGTGCTACCCACTAGGCCACCGTGGCACCCCCAACAGATCAGTGTATTATAAAACTAGTAAACTAAAAGCACTTTCTTCCTAATCTATTACTGGAACAGATAAAGAAATAAGCAGAGGTCTTTAACTCGAGATGTTCTGACACACAGTCTGCTCAGGTAGTGCTTTAATGTTCAAGGATACAGCAACCTTTTCTTCCTTTTTTCTTGCTGCCCAAAATGAATTCTTAAAGAAAAAGACCCAACTATAGACAACCTTGTGTTTTTTTCCCTCTCTGTATGCTCGTATTTCATTTAAAAAAACCATGAAAGCTGTAAGAAATCATTTAGATTAAATAACCATTGGCGGCATTTTCAACAGGATACAGTCAGTCAGTGGGATCCTTAAAGATGAAACACAGATGAACACCGAGCGAATAAAGTGAGGGAGGAGGACGCAAAAGAGAAGCTGATTCATTCTGGTTTGAATTCCTACCTGCGGCCTTATCATTATCCAACATGTGTAAGATGTTATCGACACATAAAAAAGGCGTTGGCAAAAAGGCAACACGAGCAGATGTGATTACGGCTCTCCTGTAGAAGTTTGTCTGCATCATGTGAGGAGATGTTGATAACGGCTGACTGAAATCTGACTTCGCAATGGAGCTGCAGCAACACAAACAAAACATTCTCTCTCGCTCAATAACCTCAATATGATTAGAGATGGCTGTTCATAGAGGTTATAGATTTTTCATAACCCCTAAAAATTATTTGGCAGACATGAATCATGACTAAAATGATGTGGGGTGTGTAGAGATGTGAAGAGTTTTGTAAAGCATCATTTAGAAACGGTGTGAAATTCGAAATTCTTTAGATTAACAATTAATCCATGTTAGTTAATCCACTAAAACAATAAAAAAAAAGTTTATATAAAATATATTTAGACAGTTAGGAAGTAACATTACCCAACACCAAACTGAGGGCCCCTATAAAGTGATGATGCAAGCAATTACTACTAAACACCACTACAAAATATAGAACTTTTTAACTAAAGGAATGCTTTCTTGGTTCCTAGGACTGTTTTCTGAATTAATCGCTATTTTTATTTTTATTTTATTTCATTTATTTTTTTTGCATAGCAGAAATTAAGGATGATATTAGTTAAAGGAACTCCTTTGTGAATGTAAGCAGAGAAGGTTCGGGAAATTACCAACAATTAATTAAAAAAAAAAAAAAAAACTGAAATAAATGTTTGTTTATGATTAGGTGACAACTCTTAAATGTGCACTGTTGAGTTCTGATGAGTGAATGTTTCCACCATGAAAAACAAACTTTTTATTACTATTTTCTGTATGTTTGTTATCACAAAAATTCCAGGTATCACTTTATTTTGATGGTCCCTTTAATGCATTTTCTTGAATTTAAGCTACATTTTATCAACATGACAATTAATTCTTATTAGATTATATGTAGACTGTTAGGTTGAGCTTAGGGTAAGTTAACACGCACTTGCAAAGTTTCTTATAGTCAAATGTCTGTTGATGGAACAGTAAAAGCAGATATTAAGCATACAGTCTACTAATACTCAAATGACAATTAATTGGCATGTAGTTGCAATGCAATTTTAGTTAACAAAATGGGGGACCATCAAAATAAAGTCTTAGCAAATTCCATGCTTTGTCAGTTGAGTGGCTAATTCACAAAAGTTCAGTTGTACGAATGTACGATTTTAAAAAGGAGGCATGGCACCCAAACCCACTCCTAAACCCAACCGTCATTGGGGGATAAGCAAATTGTACTAAATTATAAATAAAATAACAAATTAGCCACTAAATTAAAACGTTACAATGTGCTGTGAGATTGTGTTGAATGATTTGTATTAAAGGAATAGTTCATTGAAAAATGAAAATGCTGTCATCATTTGCTGTCATTAATCATTGAAGTCAATAGTTAGAGTTTTTTTAGCTTTATTCAGAAATATCTTCTGTTATATAAAGGTTTAAAACCACTTCAGGGAGAGTAAACTGGGTACATTTTTATTTTTGAGTGAAGTATCCCTTTAACATAGATTTGTGTAAATGACTAAAAGCAATCTAGTATGCATGAAAGTCCAGTAGTTGGTGATAAAACTTATTTTAAGCCTTTTATTATTATTATTATTATTATTATTATTATTATTATTATTATTATT
>CAIGQQ010033975.1:3624844-3650849 GCA_903798035.1 Danio albolineatus | reverse complement strand
CAGACAGACAGACAGACAGACAGACAGACAGACAGACAGACAGACAGTAGATATATAAATAGACAGACAGACAGACATACAGACAGACAGTTAGATAGATAGACAGACAGACAGACATTATATACAGAAGAATAACTAGAGCAGTATATGAATAATGTTAAAAAAATATCAATGACCGAAGCCTTTAACTCTTAATAATGTGTTAGTAAATGTTGGACTATGATTAATAATTAATAAATGTTGTTTTATTTTGAGGTAAATGGTTGCAAGCAATTTATATGGGCTGCATTTAAACAAATTAATTCAATTTAGTAATTTACAACATAATTTGTTCGTTTCAAGAGTTCAAACTTAGATATTGTTTTGGATACTAATAGCAGGTTTGGCATGCTGTCCCAGGAAAGAACCCTGAACTCGGAGATAACTGAGTCCAGGGCTCCCGCCTGGTCAAATAGCATGCAAGGGGTCCAAGCTCAGATATAGTTCTTGAGAGCTCCCCCTGGTAAGAGAGCAAAAGGGTGGGATGGTGTGGATGGGATGGATGAGATTCTTCAAAAACAAAAATAAGGGAGGAAGGGTGAAACTGAGCATTTTACAGTAGATTTGGATTAATCTGATTGGTTTATCAGTGATTGCAGATGAGAGAACAGCTACGATCAATTATATTACGTACTCCTCTCAAAATGAGTTTATAAATCTTAAAATCAGTTCATATCCCGTAAATCGTTTGCAACCACTTACCATAAAAATTTTGAATTCAAATAACCTTTTTGTTCCCAATATAACAAGTTGAAAGAGGAAAAAATTCCATATTTTCAATAGTATCACAGACTTTGAAGAAGAACAGTCGTACCTGTAATGTGGCTCTGGGCTTCCCTTGGCTTTGCAGTTAATGAATATCTTGTTGTCCTCAGCAGTTAAAGGGAAAACACTGTCGCTGGGCTCTTGAGTGAACACTGGTCCATGACGAACAATCCGCTCTAGGAGAAAAAAAAAAGAAAAAAGAAAAAGACGAGTTTCCAACAGCTCAAAATCCACAATCTGGAACACGAATCTGTGTCGTAAAACAGGTGTGAACACATCAGCTCTTACATTATCTCTAATGTGCGCTATTCATTTATTTCCAGCAACTTCCCACACCGAGCTCATTAGATCTGCGTGGAAAACACGTGCCAGAGGAACAGCTTTCATTTCCCCTCTTGTAGCAGAAAGCGTATCAACATGACGTCCTCCTTTTGGCAGGCCTGTAACACGCATGGCAGTGTGGCTCGCTCTGTTGTTTCGCTTGACTGCTGCCAAGACACCAATCCACCTCCCTAATTACCCCATGTTGTGGTAATTACTCTGGTGAAATGTATCATTTCTTAAATGAATAAACAAGCTCTCAAAATCGGGGCGCAGGGAAAGCAATTGTGCTTTCAGAAATGCTGGTCAATTGATAATACCTACAAAACAAAAATCCACTGCGGGTGATAGAGCTTTGTAGCACAATGCGGGAGGCAGACACACGTGGCCACTTTAAATCTAGATCTAGTTGAATAGTATACATGTAATAAACAAACAATGTTAAAATAAATTCAAAACCAATGAGATATTGCAAGGCAGCATTAATTAGTACAACCACAACCTGGGACAGTTACAAAGTGAAGTTTATTTATAAACTAATTTCGAGAGGATCACGTGCAGATGATTGCTCGCAGCTGGTCCAGCATTATTCAATTTATGATTCACCAATCAGATGAGTCCTAAGCCACTATATATACCCTAAGTTTCATATCATAGACATTTTCGTTTTGAAGAATCCCCCCTTCCACCCCTACTCCTCCTCCTTTCCTAGATGGGTGGCACGATGGCCCAGTGGTTAGCACTGTTGACTCACAGCAAGAACGTCACTGGTTCTAGTCCTTACCAAGCCAGCTGACGTTTCTGTGTGGAGTTTACACATTCTCCCCGTGCTCACATGGGTTTCCCCCTGGGTTCCCCGGTTTCCTCCCACCGTCCAAAAACATACAACTTAAGTTAATTGACTAATCCAAATCGGCACCATAGACATGCTCCTAGTAAGTAGTTATCTTTTCATAGCAATCACTATCTGTTCATTAGCTACCTGCAGGGGAGTTCTCGAGATCTACCTGAGCTCAAACTCTCTTCTCGCCTTGCAAACGGGAGGGAGCCCTGGGCTCGAGGATCTTATGAGCTCAGGGCTCTCTCCCAGGATAGCATGCCAAACAAGTTTTATAATCAATCATCAGCTAAGTGTGAACTCTTGAAACCACATTGAGTACATTTACTCTACATCATGGGTGCCTGAACGTTTTTGTATACATTCATTCATTTTCCTTTCGGCTTAGTCCCTTTATTAATCCGGGGTCGCCACAGCGGAATGAACCGCTAACTTATCCAGCATTTGTTTTACGCAGCGGATGCCCTTCCAGCCACAACCCATCTCTGGGAAACACATCCATACATTCTCATTCACACACATACACTACGGACAATTTAGCTTACCCAATTCACCTGTACCGCATGTCTTTGGACTGTGGGGGAAACCGGAGCACCCGGAGGAAACCCACGCAACCACGGGGAGAACATGCAAACTCCACACAGAAATGCCAACTGGCCCAGCCGGGGATCGAACCAGCGACCTTCTTGCTGTGAGGCGAACGTGCTACCCACTCGAGGCCACCGTGGCGCCACGTTTTTGTATAAAGGGCCAAAAACCAAATATCAATGAGGGCAGTGGGTCAAAGGCAAATATGCCAAATTAAACTGCATTAAAGTTGCCATAGGTAATTTCCTAATATTCAACAAAACATCACTTTGATTTTATTAGCTAACGCAGTATAACTTTTTAAATGATAACTTATTGCAAGAAAACATTAGATTAGATTGGATTACATTAGATTAGATTAGATTAGATTAAATTTTTATTGTCATTACACATGTACAAGTACAAGGCAACGAAATGCAGTTTAGGTCTAACCAGAAGTGCAATAGCAGCAAGTGCAGAATACAGGTATAAATTATAAAGTTCAGTTATAGAAAAACTATGGTGATATTTACAGATGGATGTACTATGAACATTAAATACAGGTTGCATTAGTTAGAAACAGAGATTTACAATAAGTGATTATACTGTTCGTACAGGTTGCTATTAATAATCAGAAGTGTGCAGATAGATAAACAATTACAAATGTATATGTACAGTGGGTGTGTACATAATTACAAATGTATATGTACAGTGGGTGTGTACATAAACAATCACATTTATAACAGAGTGGAGTTCAGTGCTGAATACACTGGTCAAGCAGAATCTGCCTTTGACTTGATTTGCTCACCTAAATCTCTGCATTGTTGGGTGACAATGATTTTATTTTAATTTAACATATGATTTCAGTTAGATTTTAATAATAAAGCAAACAAAGGGGTACATTCAATTTAAATTGACAACTTGAAATCATCCCAATAATTCTCCCCCTCTTCTCAGATGGGATGGCGGGTCAAATCAAAGGTTACCATGGGCCTAGTTTTGGCATCACATGCAAAACTCTTAATGTACAAATGAAATTAAACTAACCATATTATTTTGTTAGCTCGGATTGATAGTTTTGTGGTGAACAATTAATTTGTGCATGTCATTAAGAAAAAAAAAAGTTTGCCCTTGTAATCAAACATTTAAATCTGAAAATGCACTTGCTGTTTGTTTTCGGTTAAATTCTCAGATTACGTCTGTTTGAGGTAACTGTCAGCTTTGACAACAAACAGAAATGGTGAAGAAGAGGTGTGTGACTCTAGTGAAACCCTTTTTCTGATCTTACTAAATTAAATGCCTACTTTTCTACATCCAATAAGCTGGCAGCCACGTCCCCAGTTTTCACATTTAATATTTCGTTTCCATAGGAACTGCGTCACTTTACAAAAAAATTAAATAAAGTAAAAAAAATAAAAAATGATAGCATCTTCAGGTTTCTACTGACTTTTTTACGGAATTAATTTTGCAAGTGCATACTGTTATTATTTAGGTCAGGGGTGCCCAAACCTTTTCATATAAAGGGCCAAAAACTAAATATCATTGGTCTTGGCGTGTGTATTTATATAGCACATTTATCGTGTATAACCACACACCCAAAGCGCTTCACAATTATGAGGATTGTGTCTCTCTCACACCAACACCAATGTGCAGCATTCACTTGGATGATGCGACGGCAGCCACAAGACAACAACGCCAGTGTGCTTACCACACAGTAGCTATAGGGGGAGTGACAGTGATACTGCCAATACAGTAGATGGGGATGATTGGGAGACCGTGATCGGTAAGGGTCGATGGAGGAAATTTGGCCAGGACAAAAAAATATAATCAAACTATATTGCATTAAAGTTGCCAATAAAGTTGTAATTTCATAATTTATTTCACAGTAACAAAAATAAATAGAAAAATTAAATCAAACGATTGTGGTATAAAAACAATCACATTTATATCACAGTCAGATTCATTGCTGAATACAGTAGTCAAGCTAAATCTGCCTTTAAAGTCTCTGCATTGTCCTCTGTTAGGTGACAGTACTGTATGTACATTTAAACAACATCTAACTAATTTACACCATTGGTTTGAAAGATTATAAATAAATATTAAACAAACAAACAAACAAACAAACAAACAAGCAAGCAAATAAACAAACAAAAGGTTACATTACATTTGAAATGACAATTTCTAAACCATCCCCATCATTCGCCCTCTCTTTTCAGATGGGATGGCGGGCCCTAGTTTGAGAATATTTTTGTTTTTTGGAAGGATCATACATTAGCCATATGTTTACATGCTTTAACACTCCTCTTTGGTTTATTTGACATACCAAAAGACTTGCACAAATGATGTCACAATACTTGTTGACGTCTATAGATATTTACATTAGATGTTGCCTACACTGTTGTTGTCTATTGGAAGGAACGCGTCAATAGAGCTGCCATTTTGGTACAAGGTAGCACTCCTTTGAAATGAATGTAGGACCAAGGTGCAGTGGAGGACTGGCCATTCAGCAGTTTGTAAAGTAATACTAGTAACACTTTATTTTGATGGTCCATTTTAGTAGACTGTCTGCTTAACATCTGTTGATACTGACATTTAAAAAACATTTAACTGGGTATAAGAAACTTAGAAACTGCAAGTACAAGTCAGCTTACACTAACCCTTTCCCTAACCCCAACCCTAACCCCAAATGGACCATCAAAATAAAGTGTGACTGTAATATTTTCTGTCTTTTAGTAGATATATTATATGAGAGACTTCCTTTGTATAGCAAATGAAGTGGATCTAATTGGATTTGCAATGTAAACATTAAATAAAAGGTTGTTTTTTTTAAACATTAAAAAAAATAAAAAATTATATACTAAGGTTTTAGTTATGATACTCCTAAAATTATTTTGCACAAATCCTCATATTTTTAACAAAATTCTCAGCAGAAATAGCAAAAATAGTCCACAGATTCTGGCCCTGGCCCTACTCATTACTATACCCGTACGTAGCGCAAAAATCCAGCATCTTCAGATTGGTTTTAGTCTTGACAAGTGCAGTTGAATGACATTGTCCTGGGAGCACTGTACACATGTGGCGACGGTATTGACGCATGCTCAGGGTCCATATCTGATATCTAATGTACATATCTATAGTTGATGTCACTAAGGGAAAACACACTCATTTACGAATAATAACGTCTTGTAAAGATGGTTTAATTGAATTACTGGGATATTGTTTAGCATGTAAGCCCAGGACATTTATTAAATGAGCTAATGTTGTGATTTATCAGCATTCTAGCATGCACAAAAATGTTTTCACTGAACTAGGAAGAACAAAACAAGCATTCTGTGGAACCGAATGCACATAATGAAGTGAAATTGTATCACAGTGATTAAACTTCAAACCTGATTTTTGATTATTCCCCCTTTTCTTTGTAAAGCTGCTTTGACAGCCTAAATTACAGATACAGAAATAAACATGACTTGGCTTTATACTGTACGCACTTTTCCATCCACAGTAAAGCTCACCTGTAATTCTTTCCTGTTCTCCTTGGGTGAATAAAATTCTTTTTTACAGGTCTCTAACCTTGACGAGGATGAAAATAAAAGTGCCCTCCCGCATCATCAAGCTAATGGAAGTGTCCGGCCGTGTATGCCTGGGGTGAAGCCCCCGTCTCTTCTCTCTGTGGGAGATGTTACCTTTTTCACTTTCCCTTTTGTATGTCCTTTGAACGACAGGAATTAATGAAGCATTTAGAGCGAGGAGTAGCACACTTACAGTATTCCACATTTAGGTGTCATTTACGATGGGGACGTGTCCTCGTCACTTTTTTGTGTGGATAATGATGCTCTCTTGGAAATTAATCATTTTCATCAGTGATAAATTTAACTCAGAGTAAATATCTATAGTTCTGGTTTATTCTGAGCGGTTTAATAGAGTAATGACAGATAATGATGTTCTGCTGCTGGAATTAATTTATTTTTAAATGTACTGCAAATATAAAACATAAAACGATAAATGCTGAGCAGCACAGGCGGTCACAAATAAATTGAAAGTGACAGTAAAATAAATGCCTTTCTTTCGAAACACAACATATATTAATTATAACATTAAAAAGACATTTTTTTCTTGAGCACTAAAAGAGCAGTATATAATAGATTTCTTTAGAATCATCATGTGACACTGAGGACTAATGATGGGAAAGAAGATAATCTATTGAGAATTTATTGATTAATAAAATGTGCAAATTGTATTAGTATATTGAAAATCAGGCTATTAAAATAGTTTCTTAAATGATTTTGTACATTGTATCACTTGTTACATTATCTTGATCGTATTATTAATAATTCACTTTCGCTCAGTGACTAAAATTACAGGCAAGGGTCTTTTTGAATGAATACAGTAAAAATAGTTTAATTACGCCTTAAGTATTATTTTAATAATAACTACTTCCTAATAGGGCCATTCATTGATGAAATATGAACCACATTCATATCCAGCATTTGAATGTTTAATATTATCACTCTCTTTCAGTATGACCTATTCTCTAAATGAGAATAATTGGTGTAGGGTGCAGGCTCCATGAGACATTTATTTTGCAGCGCACCTGTCAGGTTTTGGAGATGCATGCATCACCATATGGGGCATAAGAATAGGAGGTGTGTTTGGATATAACTCAGATTTTTTTTTTTTTTTAACCACACTTTGTTCATTCATTCATTCATTTTCTTGTCGGCTTAGTCCCTTTATTAATTCGGGGTCGCCACAGCGGAATCAACCGCCAACTTATCCAGCATATTTTTTTTACGCAGCGGATGCCCTTCCAGCCACAACCCATCTCTGGGAAACATCCATACACACACATTACCACTCATACACTACGGACAATTTAGCCTATACCCAATTCACCTATACCACATGTCTTTGGACTTGTGGGGGAAACCGGAGCACCCGGAGGAAACCCAGCAACCACGGGGAGAACATGCAAACTCCACACAGAAATGCCAACTGACCCAGCCGGGACTCGAACCAGCGACCTTTTTGCTGTGAGGCGAACGTGCTACTCACTACGCCACCGTGGCGCCCTACCACACTTTGTTATTATTGTTAATTTATTCACTGCTTGAAATTAGAACTGAATTTAGAAATAGTTTTGGAAACACTTTATAATAAGATTGATTAGTTAATGTTAATTAATGCATTTACTAACATGAACAAACAATGAACAATACATATACTACAGTATTTGTTCATGCTAATTTACATTAGTTAATGAAAATACGGTTGTTCATTGTTAGTTCACGTTAACGGTGCATTAACTAATGTTAACAAGCATGGACTTTGATGTTAATAATGCATAATTAAATGTTCAATTATGATTAATAAATGCTGAACAAGTGTTGTTCATGATTCGTTCATGTTAGAAAATGCATTAACTAACGAACCTTTTTGTAAAGTGTTATCATAGTTTTGAAACAAATATCTTCTTAACAAATAAAATTGAATATGTAAGCTAATTAATGTCTCCAGTGGAGTGCGTACAGCACCGTTTCCTTATCCACTAAAGTAAAGGAGTAAAGTAAAGAGTAAAAGCAAAGTAAAGAGGCTGAATGGAGGTGGCTTGTTCTTTATCCTTGCGCTGCAGATGGTCTGTTTAACTGTTTTCTCGCTAGTGAAGCATTTAGTTTTTCCACTTACAAAGTCCACCACGTAAATAACAAATGCGCCATGGCGCGACACAACTGACTCTTACGCCCCATTCATACGGGGCGTCAGCGTCAACGCTTCCCATTCACTTTGAATGGGTGACGTCAGGCATTGGCGAACTGCATTGTGGATCCATCCTTGCTCGCTGCAAGAGTTGGGACTTTCTCAACTTTTCAAGCGCCGATGGAAGCGTCAGCCAATCAGATCGCTGTATGCAAATACACCAGCTCAGACAGTAGCCATTGTTGACTAATTTCATTGGATGATGCTGCTATGATGGTCGCGTCAGCCCCAACTTCAGACACGCCCTCTGTCAAGCGTTGACGCTGAAGCCTCGTGTGAATGGGGCGTTAAAGGGAATGGGAGATGAGACTCTGATTGGTTTAATGCACGTTGTGCTCAAAACACACCCATAATTCATTAAGAGAATAAGCACAACCCTGTAAGACCATGTGTCAAAAAGTATGTAAATGCCCCGCCCTCTTCTGGAAAGCGACAGCTCATTTGCACTTAAAGGAACACATAAAATATTTTTGCTGTAATAAATGATTCGTGGTGTATTTTGAGCTGAAACTTCACTGGCACATTCTGAGGACAGTTATTTATTTTACATCTTATAAAAAGGAGCATTCTATGCCACCTTGAAATAAAAGTCTATCTTCAAAGCTATGGCAGTTTGTTAGATATGTGGCTTTGGTCTCTGTGCTGAATAGCTGCTGCCCTTCAATCTGAGGTCTGCCTGGCCTCTGCACTTTCTTCTCTCCAGCTAAGCTTTCTGAATATCAAGCTGTGCAATCAAAAGAGCACCTGTGGCTTGAATGCAAATGCCCATTTGAGTTGGCATAGTTACTGTAGCACAACAACGGCAATAACTGGAGCACTGGCACTAAGTGTGGAACATTGGTTGGTTTAAATAGGGCACCTGCCTCTTCCTTACAGCGGTGCAGTATGTGCTGAGAGTTGCACTAACCATAGGAGAAATAATAAGCACTTTTATGTGTTAATTTTACAATACTTTAGAAACAATTTGAAGCTGACAGGGTTTGATTATGGGCATGGTGGAGATTTTTCCTCACACATCCAAAGTCTGCTAAGTGCTCGAAATAATGCCAATAACTCTTTCAACACTCTATAAAGCTGGCAGATTGCAGGTTTTTCTGAAGGTGTATTGTTGAAAGAAAACAACATGGCATAGTTAAATATAGCATAACAAATAGAACAGACCTAATTATATACGTATATATTGTTTTTTGCTGACGTTAAAAGCAGCATGTGAACAAACATAATGCATAAAGAAACTGCCTACATTAATACATACATATTTTTGTCAGCGTTTCTAGACAGACAATCTAAACATCTTGACACAACATAATTTTATCTGAGAGGTTATACTGCATACAATAAGCATCTAATAGGAGCATAATTATTCAATATTACAGCACTGCCCAAATGCTTTTCACATTAAGTGTAAATAACATACTAGACAAAACATAGATTTCCAAGATGCAATCTTTGAAAGTCAAAAACAAATGACTAATATTTGTGTGGTTTTATTCGGTAACATTAGTTACCCAGCAAACAATTTTATGCGTAATAGACATCTAATAGACACCTACACGTAGACAGCTTGGCTAAAAGAAAAATTTGGGCTGCCAGTGAAAATCAAATCAAATAGACAGATTAAACATACTTTATGTCATTCATTTCTGTTTATTTGATGACTAGTGTAGTCTTGGCCTATTCTTAGACATCTATTCGATTTTTACTGACAGCCCCAAATTAGCCTTGTTTTAGCCAAGACGACCATGTTTAGACATCTACTAGACATATTTTGAACAAATAATGCTTGCTGGGTAACTACATCAATTAATAAGAACTAGCAATTCATTCATTCATTCATTTTCCTTCAGCTAAAGGCTGACTTATACTTCTGCGTCAAGCGCATGTGTATGCTCGGGCACAGCCTGCGTGTGGTTGCCGTGGCTGTCGCCGACGCTGACGCGCACCTCCCAAAAAATGTGACTACACGTCGAAATGATGCGTAGCACAAGCTCTGTGATTGGTAGGGTTTGTTGCGCTGACGAGTGTGGGCGGGGTAGAGAGCCGCGCTAGCCCGATGGAGTGAGTGTTTACAAGTGTCGAATGTCGTGAAGGAACTTTAGATGGAAACTTTTGTTTTGTGTTTACCTTATGAATAAAGTTATTACACGTCCGCTGGTTCCTGGCTCAAAATGAGCAAGTTTGAGCCACTTGTACATTAAGGAAGCATTCAGAAAAAGCAAAACACCAGTGAAGCAACTCTACACAGAGGAATATAAACTCCTCACTGCCAGCTAACGTTTCGGAAGCGTTATTACAGAGAAGCATAAACTGCGCGCAGAAGTATAAATGCACAACAGCACGCGTTGCATGCATCGTGGGTCACGACGATTACTCGACGCAGAACTATCCAGCATATGTTTTATGCAGTACTGGGAAACATCCATACACACTCATTCACGCACATACGCTATGGCCAATTTGGATTATTCAATTCACTTATAGCGCATGTCTTTGGACTGGAAACTGGAGCACTCGGAGGAAACCCACACGAACACGGGGAGAACATGTAAACTCCACACAGAAATGCCAACTGACACTGCCGGGACTCGAACCAGCAACCTTCTTGACGTAAGGCAACAGTGCTAACCACTGAGCCACCGTGTTGCCCAACTAGCAATTCACATGCATTTATATTAGTCTAATCATAGTATATAGTTCATGTAATGCATGCAATTATGTGCCATGTATTGCCAGCACTCACTGCCCATCAAAACAAGCAGCTTCATTCTTCAGCTCTACATAAGGTTTTTTATGCTAGTCTTTTTTATGAAAAAGAAACAAAACATGCAAAAATAAGTCGGGCAAAGTTCTTGCCTCATAGAAAAATAAAAATCAGAAACTGTGTCAAGACATATGTCCTGCTGGGGCAACCACGAGAGCTTCTTCCCAGCATGCATCTGTCTCCGGAGGAATGTGAAAATGATTAGACAGAGGCATGAAAAGCCACTCTCCCTGCTGAAGTGGGGACTATGCAGAACAGGTGAGCTATCAAAGGCAACTTGGGGGAAATCGTACCTGCTAGGCAGCTCTTGAGTGACAGCAGGATTAAGAGTTCCCATGGCAACAACATCTTCATCTTCCAAGGTCACAGAATCCCTTTTATTTCCATTCAACTGCAAGAGGAGCGAGCCGTGTTTTTCCTATGTAAAGTCAGCTTTGTTGGCTGTGGAGAGAGAGAGAGACAGGCAGACAGGAAAAAGAGATTAGAAAACAAAACAACACAAGCAAGAGGAGCCGTAACTTTAGATAAAGCAGTGAAATATTAATAATTCATTCATCCAAATAAGGACAGACAGGATTCTGTGCCTCACAGCTGATCAACTGCAGTGTGGATACTGAGAATACCCTCAATATATCTCTCAGGAGTTGAGGGAATTGGAGAGGGAGAGACAGACAGTAGCGCAGGACTAAGAGAGATATGAAAAAAATCCACAGTGGCTTACGGCAGCAAAACCTGAACACATATTCAGCTGCCAAAGGCAATGTTTGGATTGTGCTAAAAGTATTGGTTCTGCACACTTACGCTGGGAAAAAAAAATGCTTGTGATACATTTACAAACCTGCAAACATATTTCATTTTCAGGTCGGCGTATCTCAGAACAGGATTATGATTCGATAGGGGAGGTGATACACTTTGAAAGGGCAGTGAATATGATAGAGGAGTAAGCTATACAGCATCAGCCCTCCCTCTTTTCAAGACACGGCGGCTTGCAATTCATCCAGCTCACAGGAATTCAATACTCTTTAAAGCACATCAGAGTTGTCGAATACCCACTTTAATTTATGAGGGTCAAAGCCGCCGCTTTGGCTTTTACAAATATGGGCCCTGGTGGGACGCGCGGTTTAAGTGTCAAACTGTAACAAATGTCTGGCAAATGAGTGTAATATTTTTGACATTTCTAAGCGCAGAAAGGCTTGTGGTTTATGAGGAACATATAAACACTAGGGACATCGCATTTCGAATAAGTCACCTTAATACGCTATGTTCAGCGTTCATCTTCTTTTTTTCATTTTTCTGTGAATGCAACAGCTAGCCTTGCATTGTCAATATTGGTAAGTCAGAACTGTTTCTGAAAAATCTGATTTACTTTGAAGCATCGCTTTTGTTTTGAAGCATCAACAGTTTTAAAACATCTTGTTTTGAAAGATTCAAGATTGTTTAGATCCACCATATTAGCTTCAAAGCATACTTTGAAGCTTACAAACTGTTTTTTTAAACAACGGGGAAGCATCAGCATTGTTTTGAAGTGTCAAAGTTATTTTGAAGCATTCAATCTGTTTATTTTATTTTTAAATGATCACTTATTTATAATGAACCAGCTTGGCTAACAAATTTGCTTAAAACCTATATTTTTTAGGTGTGCAGCCTGTAGTGGATGTGGATGTGTGAGTAGTTGATCCTAGAAATTAAAAAAATATATATTTATATTTATTGATATATTAAATTACCCATGGGCCTCACGGTGGCGCAGTGGGTAGCACAATCGCCTCACAGCAAGAAGGTCACTGGTTTGAGCCTCGGCTGGGTCAGTTGGCATTTCTGTGTGGAGTTTGCATGTTCTCCCCGTGTTGGCGTGGGTTTCCTCTGGGTGCTCCGGTTTCCCCCACAAGTCCAAAGACATGCACTATAGGTGAATTGGGTAAGCTAAATTGTCCGTAGTGTATGTATGTGAAGGGTGTGTATGGATGCTTCCCGGTGATGGGTTGCAGCTGGAAGTGCATCCTCTGCGTAAAACACATGCTGGATAAATTGGCGGTTCATTCCGCTGTGCCGACCCCCGATTAATAAAGGGACTAAGTCGACAAGAAAATGAATGAATTAATTAATAAATTACCCATTACAGTACATTGTGTGTTATTAACGACTACACCTACCCACCTAAACCAAGCCCTCAAAGTTATTAATGACTACACTTACCCCAGCACTAAACCCAACCATCACAGTAGCACGGGCGTTAAAATTGTCCAATATGTATTGGACCTGATTCAGTAGGTCATTATGCTACAGACTGCAGCGAGTAGGCATGAGATGATAACAGTTTTCAAAGTATACTACGGTTTGGAAAAGTCAAGGTTTTATAACCGCCAGCATTTTCTGCTGTTCCATACCAAGAAACCATGACATAGTTATCTAAGGTTATCATACCGTCAGAAACTTATACCGGCTCATGCCTAATTGTAAGCAAACTTTTGAATAACATTGTTTTGAACAATCAACTGGGGGGTTCCAGAGGGCACCTTGATGTCACAACAACATGAAATTGACATCAATAATGATGTCAAAAAACATGTCAAAATAAACTGAATTGATTTGATGTCAAAACATTCATGTCCATTTGACATTCACACATTGATGCTCTTTTGTCCGCCAAAACAACAACACAAGTAAGAAAACAGTTATTCATCTGAAAGCTTCAATTACAAATTATAAATTTACACTAAATTCTGTATCCATACGATGCATGTAAACTACCATCATGTCAAAATGACATCAAACTGATGTCAAACTAACATTGGCTTAAAAAACATCAGAAATAAAGTCATGTAATTAGAATGTTCATGTTTTGTACGCCCTGGGCGCCACGGTGGCGCGTGAGTAGCACGTTCGCCTCACAGCAAGAAGGTCGCTGGTTCGATCCCCGGTTGGGGCAGGTCCCGGTTGGGCCAGTTGGCATTTCTGTGTGGAGTTTGCATGTTCTCCCCGTGGTTGCGTGGGTTTCCTCCGGGTGCTCCGGTTTCCCCCACAGTCCAAAGACATGCGGTACAGGTGAATTGGGTAAGCTAAATTGTCCATAGTGTATGTGTGTGAATGAGAATGTATGGATGTGTTTCCCAGAGATGGGTTGTGGCTGGAAGGGCATCCGCTGCGTAAAACAAAATGCCGGATAAGTTGGCGGTTCATTCCGCTGTGGCGACCCCGGATTAATAAAGGGACTAAGCCGAAAAGAAAATGAATGAATGAATGAATGTTTTGTACGCCAATGTTAGATGTCAATTTGATGTCATTTTGACAAGATCGATCAATGTTACTGTCTATTTCTGTCAAAACAATATCAAATTGACATCTAACATTGGCGTCAAAAAACACAACATTTTTATACGTTTTTTTTTTATTATTATTATTATTATTTTTTGTCTACTTGTGTTGTTTTTACACCAAGGTGCCAGCTGGGTTCAGGCATCAATATTGTTTAGTCTAAAATAATACTCTGAGCATCAAAATGTAAACCACCAACATTGCTTTTTAAGCCTTGAATCTGTTTTAAAACATCATTTTTTTTGTTTTTTATGTTTTGAAACAACATTGCTTTGTTGCATCAGAAGCCTTTCAAAATGTTAGTATAATTTTAGTATCATAGTTCTGAAGCAATAAAGACAGGAATAAGCCTGAGCAAAATCCTTTTATTGTCTTTGTCAAAACCATTATACTTGAGCATCAAAACGTTTCTAAACATCTGTATTGTTTCAAAGCATCAAAATTGTTCTGAATAATCAGCATACGGTGCACCAACACCGTTTTCTTTTCTCTTTAGCCCCTTCAGCAAACTTATTTGATCCACCAGTAATATCAGAAAGCAGCCAAGTCGTTGGGCAGAAAATGAAAAGACCCGACCATAGAAAGAAAAAAAAAAAAGAGTGTGGATCAGGTATGAGATGGGGGAGAGATTAAATTAGACGAGATTGATTATGTCCCTGTATTATCTACTCTAAGGGACCACGAGCTCTGACCTTCAAGTCCTTCGTCATTTCAGTCATCTCTATCGATTTGGTTTCCATTTTTTTAACCTCCTGCCTCCTTTGTTTGTCATTCTGCTCCTGCAGCCCGCTATGAGTCTCAATCAAGTCTAGGAGGACAGGTCAATAGCCGGATATTTGTTTGATGTCTTTCCTTATGAGATGCATGAGGCTGATCTATAACCGGTGAGTATGCGAAGCAGAGGATGAAACTATAGCTGCGCGATGGGGAAGAACTTAATTTGACCCGCAAATCAGATTCCCTGCATGCGACCTGTTTTTGTACTTCTTCAGATCAATTCATTCAATTGTTCTTCATTGCACTGCCGTCCTTTGAGGTGTTTAACACTCTTGCATTAGATAACTGATATGCTGCGCTGCTTAACTATAAATAAAAAAGGGTGAAATGACATGTGTGCACAAATGAAACATATTATATTGTTTGCACACTCTTATGGTCACCTTTGTCTTGTTTTGTTTTACTTTTTGTGATTATGTTGACTGCAGTTTTACATAAAGAAAATCTAATATTTACTATATTAACCGACACATGCTTGAAGATTTAGTTTCTTTTGAATTAATGAACTAATATGTAGTTGTATGACCATGGTTTATGAGAACTGCTTCACATCTGTGCTGGATGAAGAACATTTGGCACCTTTAAACAGGTATACACACCACAATGCATTTATTGGTTTTGCCCAAGAAACCCACATTTTTGATGTGAGCCCACATGGTTTCTATTGGGTTAAGTTCTGGGGACTGGGCTGACCACTCCATAACATTAATCTTGATGATCTGAAACCAAGATACCGCTCGCTTACTGGTGTGTTTGGAGTCATTATCTTGCGGGAATTTCTTCTTTGGTATAGGACAACATGAGCTCTTTAAGTATGCTGATATACTCAAATTGATACCTGGAATGTGATAAATATGCCCAACACTGTAGTAAGAGAAGCATCCCCATATCATGATGCTTGCGTCACCATGCTATACTGTGGATTTAATTCAGTGTTTGGGGGCCGTCTAACAAGCGGTCTGTGGCTGCTATATACTGAACACACATGTGCACATTGTATACAACCATGGTACAACTCTAAATTAGTTAAGCTAAATCTTTGAACATTTTTCATATAATATAATAAATAATATATTCTTTTTACAAAAGAAAACGCAGACGCTGCTATTTTTAAAACAGTCTAGTATGTTTTTCTTTACTTTCTGCAATGTAACAATATATTTAACTCTTTTTACTCAATATTTTGATTATAATGAAATGTTTAGAGTCCCCAATGCATGTGAAAGAGATCAGTGTTTCTCAACTGGTGAGTCGCGACTCAAAAGTGGGTCGCAGGAACATTTTCAGTGGGTCGCGGAGTGTGTGGTCAAAAAAACAACAAAAGTTACATTTTTAACTTGTTTTGGGTATATCGGACTTTTATTTTGAAATGCGCGCACGACAACCGATCCCTTTGGAATCGACGTGGAAAGCGTCACGTTGCTGAGCAACATAGAGAGTCAGCTTGTGGAGCTTTCATGTGATAAGATGCTGAAAAAGAAATTTAGTGAAGTGCGATCAAACCCATCCCATTCAGAACTATGTATTTGTATGAAAGTGGCTTCTCTTCCTTGGTGCAGCTTGACTCCAAGCAAAGGAACAGGTTGTACACAGAGCACAATCTTCGGGAAGCACTGTCTACCATCACTCCTGACTTTGAAACTCTTATCAGTAAAGGACATCCTCTGTTAACTCATTATCTTCCCAAATTACTGTTAGGTGAAACATGTTTATAATTGCTGTCATATTAGATGTAAAAATGATTATGAATATTTTAATCATTTTACAATGTGCTGGTTTGTTCTGTTCAACAGGATCAGTGTTAATGTTTTATTAACAGTTCAGTTTTGTTTATGGTAACAACCTTTCCTTACCCTAACCACTGTTTACAGTGTTTGTGGTTTTTACTTTGTAATATTTCTATAATTTGATACATTTTGTTAAATGTCAGCAATAAAATACTGTTTATTTGTAAGTCTTGCTGATTTTCTCATGATTTTTCTTTCACTACTTGTGTATGTTAACAAATAAATACAAATTCATTATAATTCCTAAAATTATATTACAGTTCCTAAAAATTTGGGTCGTGGCTTGATGACCATGTAAAAATGTGGGTCCCGTGGCCAAACCAGTTGAGAACCACTGAAATAGATTATTACAGGGAATTAGATTATTAATAGTTATTACAGGGCTTTTGAGTTTTTTGATCATTTGAATAAAACTGCATAACGTTGCAGTTGCGTTAACCAAAACTAACTGTACTTTACAGTATTTAAAGAGTTAAAATCTTTAAAATGAATGAATTTGTGGCAGTCACCATTTGTCCCTGAAGAAATACAACATTAACAACTCTAAAAATGTTGTCCTTGGACGTACCGAGAACCATTTGTAAAACAATGGAGTTGCTGCACTTCTGGGACAGCCAGTAAGACCATTATAATCTATTTCCACAGGATGTCTAACAAGCCCTGTAAGGCTCAAGTCATTAACGTGGCATGTTGAGCAAAAATGATCAATGCTAATTTATGTTTCAGTCTCGTCAGCAGTCCCCGTTCCCAGAGAGGTCAGCTCACTTTTTGTCATCCATCCGGGCCTCAAACACATTTCAAAGCCAGGGAAAAGCTTCCTGTTTCTGTCTATGGAATTAAACTACAGTATGCATTCAAACCATACAGGCGCAACCTTAAAGGCCAGCATACGCAATGTTAATTCTAATGATTAAGAGATCCATACACTTGTCGCATTTTTGATGTGGAATTAGTTGAGATGCAGGGATATAAAGTGGAAAACACTATTTTAATCACCCCCGCAAATTCTAAAGAAATCACATGAAATATGAAGGACAGAGGGAAGCTTTCATTGCTTTTAAGCTGTGAATGTACACAAAACATACTGTACAGGTTCTTTTTTAACACCGGAAAATCAGTTCCCTGTGTGGGTGAGTTATAAAGTGAATTATAACCTTGTCCACAGCAAACTGTAATTTCTGATGAGCCTGTCATGCATGACATCATACAGTGCTCGCTCATGAGCCACCCGGCTTCATAAGTTCTTCTCACATGAGAAGATATGAGCCATGATCACCTGCATCATCAATTACCATGCGACTTGTTCTGATGGAAAAACATACCGTAAAATATCAATCGATCGATTGATGAAACAGCTACAGTTACAGACACGCACCTAATATACTGATGCACACTAATCACAAAAGATTCAATTTATTTCACTTAAGACAGAACTGAAAATATATAAATTAACCTACAGCTTTAATAGTGTTGTTCTGCTAAATAGTTTTTTCATTCACATCAATTGATTAAAAATATACAATTATAAATAAATTCTACAAATAAATACTATTTTACATAATTTAACATTAGTTTTTGACTTTTTAGATTTACTTTTTTTCTGTTTGTTTGTTTTTTAGGACAGCAGTATCCCCAGCAGAAAAGATATCCAAAGATGCTGTTGTAAATTGTAAAGAAGATGAAGACAGCATAAGTCAATGATTCACTTGATTTTTTTTTTTTTTTTTTTTTTGCCTGACATTTTTTCTGCTCCAAAATACTTGAAATGTTTCTCAAAATAAAATATATTGTGTTCAAAGGGGAAAAAATGTTTTTTTGTTGTTGTTGTTTTTTTACCCAGACATTTAAAAAGAATTTATTTTAGAGCTGTAAATACAACATCATCAAACCGTGAAACCGTGATATTTTTATCCAAGGTTGTCATACCGTCAAAGTCTTATACCAACCCATGCCTAAAACAGACCCAACCACAAAAAAATTGCACCTTTATTGATTAATCCAGCTGCTGTAGTCAGATGCGCTGTCCCATCCTGTAGGGTCAAGTGGAAAAATATTTGTTGACAGCGCTTTCCCAACTGTTTTAAATAGAGAGAGATAGTGAAAAACATTACCTGACGGATTGTTGGTAATATTACCGGAAGATAACCATGCTGCAGTTTAGCTAAATAAATTCAGGCCTCCTCCTAACGCCTTCGCCGATTGCAATGCATTAAAATATTGTTTCCTCTGCCACAGCTGCGATTCATCCTGGAAATGTATAGTTTGTCTAAAGTATACAAATATGTGAAGTTTATTTATAAACTAATTTTGAAATGATCACATGCTTATGATTGCTTGCAGCCGGTCCCGCATTATTCAATTTATGATTCACCAATCAGACGATTCCTAAGCCATTATAAATACCCTAAGTTCCATATCACAGCCATCTTCATTTTGAAGAATCCCCCCTTCCACCCCTACTCCTCCTGCTTTCCTAGATGGGTGGCACGGCGGCCCAGTGGTTAGCACTGTTGCCTCACAGCAAGAACGTCACTGGTTCTAGTCCTTACCAAGCCAGCTGATGATTCTGAGTGGAGTTTACAAATTCTCCTGTGGATTATGTGGATTACCCTTAGGTTCCCCGATTTTGACCCACCATCCAAAAACATGCAACTTAAGTTAATTGACTAATCCAAATCAGCACCATAGGCAAGCTCCTACTGAGTAGTAATCTCTTAAGAGCAATCACTATCTGTTCATTAGCTACTACAGCAGGCAAGTTCTCGAGATCTACCTGAGCTCAAACTCCCCTCTCGCCTTGCAAACAGGAGGAAGCCCCGGGCTCGAGGATCTTATGAGCTCAGTGCTCTCTCTGGGCCAGCATCCCAAACAAGCTTTATAATCAATCATCAGCTAAGCGTGAACTCTTAAAACAGTATACTATGACCAGAAATACAATTTTTGCGTCTGTTAGTTTGTTTACTTGCGGGAGTTGCATTGGCATTTTCCTGCATGTTAATTCTGACTAATCAAAAAGCAGATCAGGAAATACGTTCAATAACATCTGGCCAATGAGTGATGTGGATTTTGTCACATGACTGCATTTTGGTTCTTTTCAACTGGTTCGGACCAAAGCAATCAATGTGGTGTGAAAAGGAGTCAAAATGGCAGAAAAATTCTACAATGTATCATTTGTTGCCCTTGGTCCAGACCAAATGAACCGAACCACAGATGTGAAAGAACCCTCAGTAAAATTGTCTGATTGGTATAATTTTGTGGAAAGCATTATACTGTAGGAAACATTTTGTCTATACAAATTCACATAAGAAAGCAAAGGTTTTAAAACAATAAGTAAAACTGATGTAAAACAAATGGGTTCAACAAAGGCATATTCAACTAAATAATCAATACTAATTTATGTTTCAGTCTCATCAGCAGTTCTCTTCAGTTCTCTGTTTGTCATCCATCCAGGTCTCACACACATTTCAAAGTCAGGTAAAAGGTCTCCTGTTTCTATCTACGGCATTAAAGTATGCATCAAACCAGACTGGGGCAACGGTAAGAGTTATCGCTATGTCAAAAGGCATGCAGACGTTTTAATGATGCATGATGTCTCTGGCACGATTTCTTGGTCACTGTCCAACCGGATTCAGAGTAGTTCCTTACATGATTAATTTATAGAGCGGGGGAAAAAAATACAATGGCAATAATTCTTGTGCCCAGCGGATGACGGTCACAGGTGGTAGAAATATCAAGTGGGCCGAAGCCTGGTTAATGGTGCCTGCGAGGGAAAAGATCTGTCAGGGATAATCTCTTATAATACTCTGCCATAGATAATGTGCTTCCCCCCTTCCACTGGCGGCAGATGAAGAGATTGCATAGCAGACATTATGAAATGGGATGAGAATTATCATGACTATGCTGCCTGTGTCCAGAGCGATAAATGCAGAGCTAGTTCAAATCTCATTGGGGAAAAAATGGAGAGATGGCGGGTGAGAGTGCTGAAAAAGATGGAACACCGCTGTGTAATGTGATCTGGAAGGAATACTTTATGACTAAATGTACAGCTGTATGAAGGCGGAAAAAGAGCTTTTCCGATGACACTGGCGTCAAAATTGTGCTTCTACCTGTAAGAATTCCAAGGTTAGATTGACAAAGAGCACAGATTCGTTGAATGATATGTATTTCAAAGATGTTTCAGTGTAGAGGTCTGCATTCACGATAGACCCAACCAGATTTCTTGTGGCGGGGGAATTTCAGAATTATTTTTTATTTATTTTTTTCTGCATTTTGTGATTACATCTGTAGGTGACGACAAGTGACATGTTTTGTTTTGAGTGGCTGCATGCAAAAATCACATTATTTCCGTACAACTGCATTAAACAGTTCAACAAGAAGAGGCAATAGAAACAAAAATACTGATTATATAAAGGGAAATGTTAGTGCTTAGAGAATTAAGTGCTGGATTTAGTTTAAACAAAGTGTCCAATGCACATAGAGGGAAGTGTTTCTACAGGTGGTTTGTCAAGCCCACTCACTTGTGTGAAGCATTTTTATTAATAATAATAATAATAATAATAATAATAATAATAATAATAATAATAATAATAATAATTTATTACATTTATATAGCGCTTTTCTAGACACTCAAAGTGCTTTACACAATGTCTCCTCATCCACCCCCAGTGTGCAGCATCCAACTGGATGATGCGACGGCAGCCATATTGCACCAGACCGCACACCACACATCAGCTAATTGGTGGAGAGGAGACAGAGTGATGAACATACCTGCCAACATTAGGTTTTGAAATTCCGGGAGATTATACAAATAACAAAATAAACATACACATGAGCCCAAAGCAATATGCATGGCTGCTGGTGACACAATGAGGTCTTGTAAAAGTGAAGGAATTGAACATTATTAATAATTTTAACATAATTTACAATTTTAGTGCCGTTGTGATTTCACATGCTGAGTGATGTCGTTTTTCCCACTGTGTCCGTTATAAAAATCAATACGACACACCTGTCAGAAAGCGTGGGCGTCGTCAAGGTGGCTTCTAGACGAAAACTTGAATTCAGCCGTTGGTAAATTTACATGTATATATATTTTTTTTCTTTGCCAAAGCACAACCTGACTCTTTTCCTTCCATCATGTGTACTACTACTGACGCAGCTGCTTGTTGCTATTACCACTACTTCAAGTCTCGCATCTACCTCCTGCGCAGAAATCAACAGCGCACCTGAGTTGTACCGTATGTTGCCAGATTGAGGTAAAACATGTAACAGGTTTTAAATATTGCGTCAATTGTGTGAGGTAATGAACTTCATTCAAGATCTGGCAACTTGACAAACATGAACAAAAGTGCTTTTTTTGAAACTGCATTGGGACGTACAAATTACGGGAGTTTCCCAGGAGAAATAACAAATCGGGAGGGTGGCGGGAGATGGATGTGAAATACAGGAGACTCCAGGGAAAAACGGGAGTGTTGGCAGGTATGGTGATGAAGCCAGTTATGATATGGGGATGGTTAAGAGGCCATGATGTACAGAGGCCAGTGGGCTGATCTGGCCAGGATGCTGGGGTTAAACCCCTACTCTTTTTCGAAGAACATCCTGGGATTTGTAATACCACAGAGAGTCAGGAACTTGATTTAACGTCTCATCCGAAAGAAGGTGCTCACTGAGCAGTATAGAGTCCCCTTCACTATACTGGGGCAAAACTGGTGCAAGTGTCAGTTAAAGTGTCAGAGAGATGAAAGAGTGTGTTTTCAACAGGTGGTTTGTCAAGCCCACTCACCTGTGTGAGGCACACTCAGAATTGCATAATGTTTGAGGTTTTCGTGTGGTGTGGTAGGGAGCAGAGGGGATGTAGGTTTTGCAGGCTAGGACTGTGAATAATATTTCAGATTGGGAAGTTGAGGGCTGTAACAGCTTGTCAGAAAAAGCTGTTGAGTAGTCTAGCCGTGCAAGCTCTAACACTCCGGAACCATCTTCCTGATGGCAAGAGCTGGAAGAGACTGTAGAAGGGATGGGTGGAGTCTTTCACAATACTGGTAGCTTTACTGGAGCACAGGAAAGGATTATTTGGAAAGGTTTGTTCATAACTGTGAGTTTATTATTAAAGCAAAGGGTTATTGGATCTAACCGTGAATAATTTAGATCAGGGGTTGGCGATCTGCTACTCTTTAGCTCCCATTCTGTGGTTCTCTGCTACTTAGACAAAATGAAGAGATATATTTATTTAATTATTTATTTATTTACTTTTTTTGAACTTTACGAGATGTTGCTCACCATCGTATACAGCATTCATAATATTTCTAACCACAAACAGCTATTTACATGCAAAGAGATTAACACTGTTACTTCACCATTACTAAAACAACAGATTTACCGCTTTCACTTTTATAAACGAATGAAAGCATTAAGTGTCTTTAAGACAGGAATAACAGGAAAAGTCAATAGACCTACATTTCTGTTTAATGCACTTTAATGTTAATAGCTTAAGCAGGCCATATTTTTTGGGAGTATTATTTGAAGCACAGTATTTAATATTTTCTTTATTATAGTTTTCAGAAATGCAACATGCATTACATTTTAGTAAATACTATTTTTATTTTATTCATTTAAATTTAAATAAAATCTAAAATATAAGTTCACAGGTTAACGTCAAAAGTAGCAGTGCGACCAAACTCTCCAATGCATTTCACTCGTATTGCTTTTATTTGGAGGGAGAATGACCAAAATGGGTATTTTCCCATGATGTAGAGCAGGGGTGCCCAATCTTGTTCCTGGAGATCTACCTTCCTACAGAGTAGGAACCTTGATCAAACCCACCTGTCTTTAATTACCAAGTGCTGCTTCAGATTCTTTTAGTTGGTTTAGTTGTGTTTGATCAGGGTTGGAGCTCAAATCTGCAGGAAGGTAGATCTCCAGGAACAGGATTGGGCACCTCTGATGTAGAGGAACATTATTATAACAATAGCATTACAAGTCACAAGGGAGAGACAGAAAAAACACATACTGATTTTCCTTTAGTTCCAAATAACTATTCACAATTGCTAGTGTACTCACACTACAGTATACAGAACATTTTTAGTTAACAAAGCCAATGTGTTAAAATTTCATTCAGAAATGAAACAAATGCAAGTTATAAATTGCTTAAATGATTTGTTCAAACATGTTAATTCATGAAGAGTTGAAAATGTCTTTCTTTTTTAAGATTTTCCCTTCTTTTTTGTCACTGCATAGTTAAATCAAACTGAATTGTTCAAACACGCATTCATTTAGGAATGAAGCGCTCATACAGCTGCATTTAGTATTTTAATGGAAATATCCTTTCATAAACAATAATACAAAAACACTTTTAATAAAAACCAGACTTTGTTTTTAAATTAATTTGTCACACATTAAATGATATATAACATTTCAGCATTGTATTTTCTTTATAGTATCTATAGCCTATCCAAAGCCTGACCCAGACATGTCAGACCTAAACGCTCCCTAAACCTTAAATATTAGCGCTCTTCATTTATTCATGCCGCTTACTTTCTTAACGCGGTCTAAGCTGATAAAAATCCAGCATCCACCTTCATTTACAGCATTAGATAAATCACAGCGACTCTGACAGCAGATTGAGTCCTCAAAGAGCCTTTGTGAGCTTCAGAGCCGCCTGCAGAAGCCAGAGGCACAAACGCCGGCTGGGTTTAGCCGATGTGAACAGAATCTCAACACGGCCTTCAGTGCATCAGCTTCCATCAAACCAACCAACCAGCTATCAGCCTCAACCATACACAATCTGCCAGCTCATTGCCCCTCAACCTGCTCCATTCTGTGTGCCATGCTCAATAATACAATTTTAGATGCTCTAAAATTATACAAATTACAAAAAAAAAAAAAAAAAAAGAAGAAGAAGCATGAAACGGTTTTGATTATTTGCTTTTGCAAGAGGCTCTACAACAGCTCAGTCAGTGCACATTTGCACTACTCTATTTTAAGGCTGTTAGGAACCTATGTTTTAGCTGATATTTAAAGATTAAGTGGTTACTGAAATTGGTCAATATTATGGTCAAACAAAGTATTTTTAAACTGTGTTTTCATTTTTAAGAGAAAGATTAGGGTGTCTCCGAGATTTAAAAAAATAAAAATAAAAATAAAATAAATAAATAAATATTTATTCATTCATTTTATTTTCGTCTTAGTCCCTTTATTAATCTGGGGTCACCACAGCGGAATGAACCGGCAACTTATCCAGCATTAATTTTACGCAGCGGATGCTCTTCCAGCTGCAACCCATCAATGGGAAACATCCATACACACTCATTCACTACGGACAATTTAGCCTTACCCAATTCACCTATACCACATGTCTTTGGACTTGTGGGGGAAACCGGAGCACCCGGAGGAGACCCACGCAACCAGAGGGAGAACATGCAAACTCCATACAGAAATGCCAACTGACCCAGCCGGGGCTCGAAACAGCGATCTTCTTGCTGTGAGGCGAATGTGCCACTCACTAATATATATAATATGTTAAAGAAATGTTCACAGTATGTCTTATTAGTTTTGTTTCATCTAGAATAATAGCAGTTTTATCGTTATACAATGACTTGCTTAATTACCCTAACTTGCCTAGTTAACCCAGTTAACCAAGTTAAGCCTTTAAATGTCACTTTAAGCTATACAGAAGTGTCTTGAAAAATATCTAGTCAAATATTATTTACTGTCACCATGACAAAAATAAAATAAATCAGTGACGAGTAATTAAAACTACTTTGTTTAGAAATGGGGCACAATGGTGGCGTAGTGAGTAGCACGTTCGCCTCACAGCAAGAAGGTTGCTGGTTCGAGCCTCGGCTGGGTCAGTTGGCATTTCTGTGTGGAGTTTGCATGTTCTCCCCGTGGTTGCGTGGGTTTCCTCCGGGTGCTCCAGTTTCCCCCACAAGTCCAAAGACATGTGGTACAGGTGAATTGGGTAGGCTAAATTTTCTGTAGTAAAATTTTATTATATGCTTTATAGGAGGAAGAAGAAGAAGAAGAAGAAGAAGAAGAAGAAGAAGAAGAAGAAGAAGAAGAAGAAGAAGAAGAAGAAGAAGAAGAAGA